>ML778325.1:445633-464264 GCA_009831015.1 Picea engelmannii | reverse complement strand
CACAGGAGGAACAATTTTCCAAAGTTTGGATGTTTATTCCGAACTTCACGATGACAGACAGAGTAAAACTACAAACAGACTTCATCTTCCATTTCCAGTAACTCTACTATGACAGATAGATATGAACATTCCAGTAGACTAATTACAACTATATATATATATATATATATATATATATATATATATATATATATATATATATATACAGATTTCCTTCACATAAATTTCTTATAACGAACATAAACAAAGAAGAGGAATCATTGCAGTTCCATTTTTTTTAATCAAATATAATGCATCAGATATCAAATCATTCAACAAAGAATGGAAACTATTCTAGTTCAGATTTACAGGATACATGACATCGTATGAAAATATAGCCATTCATAATAAAAAGGGATAGATCAACATATCTGAATCCAATCCGCAAGAAGACAAATGGAACGACCATGTTCCTCCCAACCGTAGAATAGAACATCCAAATCTACTTTCCCGATTCACCCCCTAGCTTGAACATGAATCCATGAGGGAAAACTTGGAAACTCCTCCTCAGTAGTGTCCTTCAATTCCAACAGTTCTCCTCTTGCCTTACACTTACTCAACAATGTTCATAATAGCAAGGCAATTCTGTTTCAACAAGCTCCTCTTGCCTCACACTCAATCCACAGTATTCATAACAACAAGAGAGCTCAGGAATCCTTTCCCCACATACTTGCAACATCCTGCCTCCTCGCATATGCTATTTATCCATTTTTGCCCAGGTCTTTTCCCTCCTTTGGGGATTTTTGCAGCTTTTCTTAATCCCTAGTTTTCAAGGGCTGCCAGTGGCCAAATCTCTAATTTTCCACTTGTAATCATCAGCCCAGGGACAGTTCCAACTTGTTCCCCACTCATGGAGTCATGGTCAGCTGATTTTAACGTGGCTATTCCATTTGTCCTCCTGCAATTAATATAATTATTCTGTTGTGATACAAGTGTCATAGTCAAATAGTTAGTTGGTTCCAAACAAATTTCTGCCCAACAGTCACAATAATTAAATACAATTATTAAATTTGAAATTCAGAATTTCCATAAATGACAAAAAATTTCCAGATTCGAATTTGCCAAAAACGGAAATAAATTTCCAACACATAAAAAATTTTATTTTGGGGGGATGTCACATCCTTTCCCCCTTCAGTAAAACACTGTCCTCAGTGTTCGTTCCTTTCCTGGAACAGGATTGGATGAGATTTCTGCAAATCTCCCTCCAATTCCCAAGTGGCCTCCTCAGGACTAAAGTTCTTCCATTGCACCTTTACCTGAGCGATGGCTCTGTTCCGAAGTGTTTCTTCTCTTCGGTCCAGAATGCGCAGGGGTTCCACCTGGAACTCTCCCTCGGGTTCTACCTGCACCAAGTTCTAATCAATCATATGAGTAGGGTCATGAATATACTTTTTTAACAAAGAAACATGAAATACATTATGAATTCTAAGATTAGCTGGAAGTGCAAGCTGATATGCTACAGGTCCAATTCGAGTTAGTATCTCGAAGGGCCCACAAAACCTGGGTGCCAGCTTGGCACAGTTCCCCAACTTCAGTGAGCTTTTTCGGGCTTTGACCTTCAAATAAACATGGTCTCCCACTTGAAATTCCAAGTGTCTTCTTTTCTGATCTGCATAGCTCTTCTGTCTGTCCTGTGCTTCTTTTAAGTTCTGTTGTACTTTCTTTACCATGTTCTCCATCTCTTGGACCATCTCTGGTCCAACAATGAGTCTGTCAGCCAAGTTATCCCAGCTAATCGGAGTTGTACACTTTCTTCCGTGCAGTGTTTCAAAAGGGCTCAACTTACCCGAAGTTTGGTACCCATTGTTATATGCAAATTCCACCAAGTGTAGGTAGTCTTCACACTTGTTCGGTTTTGTTCTTACATACATGCAGAGCATATATTCTATGATTTGGTTTGTCCTTTCGGTCTTTCCATTTGTTTGTGGATGATAACTCATGCTGAAATTCAAATTATTATTTAGCCCTGCAAACAATTCCTTCCAAAAAGCAGATGTGAATTTTATGTCTCTATTTGAAATCACCATTTTAGGAATACCATGCAGTCTAAAAATTTCTTTCATGAATATTTCAGCAATGTTAATAGCTTTAAAAGTAGACTTTATAGGAATAAAGTGTGCAGACTTACTGAGTTTATCGATTACAACCATGATAGAATCATTTTGTTTTTGATTTTTAGGCAAACCTGTGATAAAGTCCAGTGAGATGGTCTCCCATTTCCATTTTGGTACTGGTAATGGTTGTAATAGGCTGGCTGGATGCTGGTGTTCAGCGTTAACCTACTAGAAGTCTTGGCACCTAGCCAAGTACTCTGTTGTTTCTCCCTTCATATTAGGCTAGTAAAATATTTTTCTGAGTGTTGTTATTGTTTTCTAGTAACCTGGATGGCCAGAGTATGGTTTCTTATGCACTTCGTCTAAAATAGTTAATTTTAGCTCTGCTGAATCTGGTGCGTAAAGTCTATTTTTAAATCTTAATAGTCCTTCCTTGTCGATACTTGTATCCGGTTCATCTGAGTTTGTGACACTATTTTGAAATTCTTCCATCATCTTAGTGTAATTTTCGTCATTAACACCTGTCGTTCTTATTCTTTGTTCTAGATCACTTTTTGCTCTGTTGATATTTATCTCAAATAACCCATGGATTCTGCGGCTTAAAGCATCTACTACTTTATTTTCCTTACCCTTGATATGTCTGACTTCGAAGTCAAATTCGCTCAAGAATGCTAGCCACCTTGCTTGTCTCGCATTAAGGTCTGGTTGGTTAAACAGATATTTCACTCCGCTATTATCTGTCAATAGTAAGAATTTTCTGCCCATGATATAGTGTCACCACATTTTTAAGGCATGTATTACTGCTGCCAATTCTAAGTCATGAGTGACATAATTTCGCTCGTGTTCCTTTAATTTCCAGGATTCATAACAAATCACGTGCCCTTCTTGAGTTAGAACACCACCTAGCCCCTCTTTACTTGCATCAACACATACTATGAAGTCTTTATCTGGGTCTACTACCTTCAAGATGGGCGCTGATGTCAATAATTCTTTTGGCTTGTTAAAACTGTCTTGACACTTTTGCGACTAGTTAAACTTGGTCCCTTTCTTTTGTAATGACGTGATAGGGTAGGCTATCTTGGAGAACCCTTCTATAAATATGCGATAATACCCAGTGATTCCCATGAATGATCGGATATCTTCCACATCCTTAGGTACTGGCCCTTCCATAATGGCTTTTATGTTTTCCGGTTCCATAGCAATACCTTCCGAGGAAATGACATGTCCTAAATATTGTATTTCTTTTTGATAGAAATCACACCTGTCGAATTTTGCGTATATTTTGTGTTTTCTTAGTGTTTGCAGAACTATTCGTAAGTGTTCATCATGTTCTCCTCCATTTTAGAATAGACCAGAATATCATCGATAAATACTACCATGAACTTGTCTAAGTACTTGCTAAAAATGTTGTTCATCAAGCACATAAATGTGGCTGGTGCATTAGTGAGTCCGAAAGGTATGACTACAAAATCGTAGTGTCCGTATCTTGTTCGAAAAGTTGTTTTGTTTATGTCCTGGTCCTTTATCCTAACTTGATGATATCCAGATCGTAAATCTAATTTTGAGAAGATCTTGGCCCCACCAACTTGATCGAACAGATCATTTATCCATGGTAAGGGGTATTTTTTCTTAATGGTCATTTTGTTCAGTTGTCTATAATTGATACATAGTCTTAGAGTATCGTCTTTCTTTTTCACAAAGAGGACTGGTGCTCCCCATGGCGAGACGCTTGGTCTGATATACTCTTTATCCAACAATTCCTGTAATTGTATTTTTAATTTTGTCAGTTCCAATAGACTCATTCGGTAGGGTTCTTTTGAGATAGGGGCTGATCCGGGTAGTAAGTCTATGGAGAAATCTATTTCTCTCCTAGGAGGTAATTCTGGTATCTCATCAACAAACATGTCTCTAAATTCACATAGGACAGCAAAGTCTTCTAACTTGGACTTATCTTATTTTTCTAATAGATTCGTTACTTGGATGGCGTAAACTTGACATCCCTTTCTAATACATTTTTTGAAATGCATCGCTGAAACTTGTCTGACTGACACAGGTTTTGGTATGCCTTGGGCTGTTCTAACAGTGCCAAAATTATCTTTATGGCTAAGTATCTTTGTATAACAATCTAGTACTGCTTTGTGTTGTTCCAACCAGTCCATCCCAATAATCATATCATAAGACACTAGTGGTAGGATGTTCAGATTGGTCCTTATCTTTTGACCATCTAAACTGAACTCAAGATCAGAAATAAAGTTAACTACTTTTCTCTTAGTCCCTGTTTCTAGTTGTACAAGCCAAGGTTTTTCATGCTTTTGTTTCTTAAGTTTATTCGACTCTAATACATCGAGAGTAATATAAGTTAACGTAGCTCCAGGGTCAATTAAAATAGAAATTCGAGTGTCAAGGATTTTACCTTCAATCTCTACCACTGAGGACTGGTGGTCAGCTTGTTGACCATCTATGGCTGCATTTATCCGATGCAAACTTTTGCCCATGTCACCCACTATTGAGGCTTCCTGCAAATTGTGAACAACAGTTCTATTTGTTGCAATTAAATGTGGAAATTTCCTTCTTAGATGAGGTTCTCCACACTCCCAACACTTTAATGGCTCGTGGGAGTTGTCCCCAAACTTCTTCATTCTAAGGTTTACTGGTTTACCGCTACCTTGTGTATTCAGATGATTGGAGTGAAAATCCTTCCTTGGGAAACCCTTTGCTGCATTCTGATAAGGAGCTAGCTGGTATCTCTTCTTCCGCTGGTTTATTCCATCTTGCTTCTTATCCTTCTAGGTCTTGGGAAACTCTACCCACTGTTTATACTGGTCATAGCACATTCGTGCCTTCCTGAGTGACTCACTCAAGGATTTGGGGTTGTCAAACTCAATTCTGTCACTATAGGACTGTGGTAAAAAACTTAAGAATCGTTGTATTTTTACCTTATCCTCCTGGATGTATGGTACGAACCTTAGTAGTTCCAGAAATGTATTTATAAGATCATCCATCATCATTTGTTCGAGTCGTAATTCATAAAATTCTTTTGTCTTCCTTTCATAATAGCTCTCAGAAAGGTATTGTTTCTTAAAATACTTCTTGAAGTCGGACCATTCCAACTATTTCTCCTTTAGGCCCTTGGCCAATTTCAGGTCCTACCACCAAATGCTGGCCTTTCACTTCAGACTGTAGATGGCCATTCCGACCTTCATGTTGTTGGAATAGTTGTAGATTTGGAAGTATATTTTGATGTCCAACAACCATGCCTTGACTTCTTCTCCTGTCCTAGACTCTCCATCAAAAGTAGTTGGTTTAATCTTTTTAAATTCTCCTTCAAGGTGGTCTGTTTGTTTTCTTTTCTTATCTGGTATGGTTTTGTCTTCAGCTGAAGGTGTCCCTTCAGACGAACTATCTCCTTTTTCTACTTTCGCACCAGAATTCTTGGAGGCCCTTTTGTTGACCTCTTCCTCATGGTTAACATCTTTTGGGCTTTTCTTGGTTACTATACTATGCAGCAAGACTTCATTTATCTCTTGTTGTTCTTGCTATGCCTTCTTTAATTTTTCATTGTCGGCCTTGAAAACCTGTATTTCAACTATAAGGTTTCTCATTGTTTCCAACACCTCTGTGGGTGATCTTCCATCACTGTTTTGTCTCAGATCTCCAGGAGGCCCTTGTTGCGGATTCTCTTCCATCCTGATTTCTACACCTTCTTGAGCTACCATTATTTAACACAAAACAAAAAAGCTTTATGTCTGCAATTCACAAGGTTTGTTAGTTTTCTCATAGATTAGAATATATATACTAAGCAATTAATGTGGCCCTGTTCAGGCCCAATGTTGTAAATTTTTCTCTGATACCATATGTAATGAACCTTAAAAATCACCATAATTTTTTTTTTTATTCCCATGGCATAAATCAATTTCATTTTAAGCTCATAATGTAAAAAAAAATAGGAATGATTCAATTCTGACCGTAAGGGTATTATTACACCCATCTAATCTGCTTCGAACAGAAGCTTATGTGGGTAAAAAGAAAAAGTCCCTCCATGATTTTGTTCCTTCCCTTATTCCTTGCACCCTTCCAGCATACTCAAAGTAAGAGGGCGATACGAACTTAGCTCGAAGGAGCCTTTGTTGTTCAGAGAGAGAAAAGGATATCACCCTGAAGTGTTCAGAGTGAGGCTGAGAGCAACATCGTCTTGCAGGGGTCGAGATCCAGTGGAAAAACGCCAAATCTTCCTCGCCAGATATCTTTAGGAGAATGAATGGTGATAAAATTGTAAGGAAAAGGACCGAATTCCAGTGGATCATTAGATCCCATAGATCTGTGTGGAAGTTAAGGATGATCTATCAAAAATCAGGAGGGTAATGATCAGATGTCTTTAGAGGAATGAACGGTGGAAAAAATTCATTGGGAAAGTACCAAAATCCCGTGAACCGTCGGATCATAAACTTCTACGCTGATGTTAAGGATGATCCTTCCCAAGCCTAGGAGGGTAGCAACCGTTGGATGAGGAACCTCCGAAATGCGAAAGGAATAGGTGGGACCCGCATTTCGAGGTTTTCGGTGTTTCAGACTTCACAAGTTTCAATACTTGAACATCAATTCACAACAACTTGTGAAAAGTGAAAAGGGGCGAGTGGGACCCGCCTTTCGGGGTTTCGGGGTTTGGAGTTTCATGAATTCAAAGCCTAACCTCTACACCCCAGAACTCCCGAAATCACAAAAAGTGAAAAAGAGGAAAGGTGGGACCCCCTTCTAGATTTCGGGATTCGAAATCCCGTGACTTCAAACGCCAAGCCTTTACACACCAGAACTTCCAAAATCGCGAAAAGTGAAAAAGAGGAAAGGTGGGACCCATAATTTCAGAATTTCAGAACTCGGGGTTTTGGGGTTTCAAAAGTCAACAACCACGCAAGACATTTCTCGAGGTTTCGAAAAGGTAAAGTGGGACCCGCTACTTCAGGATTTCAGAACTCGGGGTTTCAGGGTTTCAAATGTCAACAACTGTGCAAGACTTTTCCAGAGGTTCCGAAAAGGTAAAGTGGGACCCGCTACTTTGGAATTTCGGGATTTACGAACACATGGTGCATAAACACAAAAGAAAAAGAAAAATTGAAAAGCAAAAAGTGGAATCTTTGGGGTTTCGGGATTCATAACTTCGTGAGTTTATAATCCATACATCAATATACACGAACCTCCGAAAGGTGAAAGGGAAGTTGGACTAAGTGTTCCTGTCAAAAAGTTAAGGAAATAAAAACAAACGCAAAGGAAGAGAGAGCTCCTACTGTAACTCTTCACACTAGTTTCATCACTCCTTGATCTTTAACCTTTGCGGGTATTCTCAAACTTCGTTTTTTGGGAGAAATATTACTTTTGTTTTTGGGAGACTTAGGGTGTAGAAGGATACGATATACCTTTACCTCACAGAATTCTGAACGCCTAAGGACTTAGGAAATTTACAAGCACAGAGGGACACAAAGGATAAAATTCTCTGTATAGGGTAAATTCTATAATATCCACTCAGAGCCTCTTTTAAATCAATGCATTAAACATCAACAGTACTAAATCTGTGCATCTATGAAAAGTTTAAGAAATCATTCCATCTGAGTTTGGTAATTATAATTTGATGTTCCGAGGGATCTGAGTTTGGTTTTCTGGGGGTTTAACTACCGAGAGGACTTGCCCTATTGACGTTAAGCTCCTCCTTTCCTTACTTATTATAGGAATATAAATTACAGGTGCATCCATCTAGCATTTTACTCACAGGAGGAACAATTTTCCAAAGTTTGGATGTTTATTCCAAACTTCACGATGACAGACAGAGTAAAACTACAGATGGACTTCATCTTCCATTTCTAGTAACTCTACTTCGACAGATAGATATGAACATTCCAGTAGACTAATTACAACTATATATATATATATATATGGATTTCCTTCACATAAATTTCTCATAACGAACATAAACAAAGAAGAGGAATCATTGCAGTTCCATTTTTTTTAATCAAATACAATGCATCAGATATCAAATCATTCAACAGAGAATGGAAACTATTCTAGTTCAGATTTACAGGATACATGACATCATATGAAAATATAGCCATTCATAATAAAAAGGGATAGATCAACATATCTGAATCCAATCCGCGGGAAGACAAAGGGAATGGCCACATTCCTCCCAACCGTAGAACAAGACAGCCAAATCTACTTGCCCGATTCACCCCCTAGCCTAGACATGAATCCATGAGGGTGAACTTGGAAACTCCTCCTCAGTAGTGTCCTTCAATTCCAACAGTTCTCCTCTTTCCTCACACTTACTCAACAGTGTTCATAACAGCAAGGAAATTCTGTTTCAGCAAGCTCCTCTTGCCTCACACTCAATCCACAGTGTTCATAATAGAAAGAGAGCTCAAGAATCCTTTCCCTCATACTTGTAGCATCCTGCCTCCTCGCATATGCTATTTATCCATTTTTGCCCAAGTCTTTTCGTAGATTTTCTTAATCCCTGATTTTTAGGGGATGCCAATGGCCAAATCTCTGATTTTCCACTTGTAATCATCAGCCCAAGGGTAGTTCCAACTTGTTCCCCACTCATGGAGTCACGGTCAGCTGATTTTAACGTGGTTGTTCCATTTGTCGTCCTGCAGTTAATATAATTATTGTGTTGTGATACAAGTGTCATAGTCAAATAGTTAGTTGGGTCCAAACAAATCTCTGCCCAACAGTCACAATAATTAAATACAATTATTAAATTCGAAATTCGAAATTTCCATAAATGGAAAAAATTTTCCAGATTCGAATTTGCCAAAAACAGAAATAAATTTCCAGCACATAAAAATATTTATTTTTGGGGGATGTCACAGTACCATTGATGTTGCACTACTTCTTGCCACCACATATACATAATCTTCCCATTTTCAGTATGATACCGACAAATCCACTAGATTCATTGAGAAAATTCAACACATCTGCCAATAGGTCCATGATATTTTGTAGAAAGCCAATAATAAGTACAAGCAACGCCATGATCAACACATGGTACAACACTAGTTTCAGGTTGGAGAAAAATTATGGTTACATTTGTAGAAGGAGTGTCTTACAGGGCCCCATCGAAATCTCCTCCCACTTTGCTATGGGCCTTACACTATCACCAAGGTTGTGGGTAGCAATGATTTTGAGCTCAACACTCCACCCTTCCTTGGCTTGCACCCAGTGTTCAATGTGGACCTCCTTTGGCCATATTTCCCACCATTATTGGACACCTCAGAGATCAAAAAACAAATGACACCAATAGATCCCAACGATGACTGCATGGAACAAGATTCCACTGATCATATAGTGGACACACATGTCAAGGTCACTCGCCAATAGAGGATCCAACTTTATCGAGTTGTCAAGGCAGGGCAACTCCTACACCAAGGAAAGTGGCTCACCCGGGGCCAAATTCAGCATAAGATACCTCACCTAATGGGGGAACTCAATTCAATGAAGACCATTTCTTTCTAAGGGGGGAGTATTGATCCAAGTGGATATTGGTGGCCACCCACCTATTCCAACTAGCTCCTCTTGACTATTTTTAGTTCAACAGGTTCTTTTGTACTTGTTTGTAATTGTGGGTTCTATACTTCCAGGGTTGTTTTAAGCCCTACACATATTCCAGGTGGATACTGGTGGCCTCACATCTAATCCAACTGGATTATTTTGTATGTTTTTATGTCAGCCCATCTTGATGTACTTCTAGGGCCGTTTTGGGGCCCTAAACATTGTTTTTTTACTCACCACAGTAAAACTATAGATAGAGTTAGAGTTTGATGGAATAATGTGTAGTTCTCTAAAATACCTTTCCAATGGGATATCATGTGCCTAAAACAAAGGACGTATGCAAAATTTATGACCCAACGAAGTTGAGGTACCAACTTTCCCATAGGGGCCCACATAACTTTTGGTGTTTCACCTCCTAGGGTTAGGTTTTTGGATGTCTAGGGTTTTGACATTGATGATTAATATAAAAAACGGCTTTGTATCCTAATTGTAGTCACTCTACTTAGACAAATGTGCATAGAAGCCACATATCTTCTAAGAGATAACTACCACCATTCGAGCAAGTGTTTGAGTTTAAAATTTTTATAGTTTAATCCTATTTCATTTATTCAATAGAAGATATTGTTCACTGGATATTTGTGGTGTTCTTCATCTCTCTATGTTTATTGTATTTAGTCTGTTAATTAGTTCATTTTTCTCATAAATTTGGATCACCACCATATCTGCTCCACTGCCGAAAAGGGATGTTTCCATATCACCAAGAAAAAGCGCACTGTTTGAGAATTTAAGATGACAACAGATCTTGGTGGGTACAATATGGATGGAGTAATGTTGGGTCTGGGATTCAAGGTGAACATTTTCCCCAAGAAATATTGGGAAGTGATGGGTAATCCTAAGTTGTTCTAGTCACCCATTCAGATCTGATTGGCCAATCAATACAAGATCAACCCCATTGGTCGGCTGGAGCAAGTGGAGGTGAACATCAAAGGAGTGAAATAAAAGGCCGACTTTGATGTCATTGAGATCATGGATGAGTCTGAACCATATCCTAAACTACTAGGGATTGACTGGGCCTTTGACAACAATGTAGTGTTAAATTTGAAGAAGAGGCAGATGTCCTTTGAAACTGACACCCTACGCATGGTAGCGACACTATATCCATATGAGGGTGACTGGTACAATGAGCCATTAGATGAGGAAGCACAAATTTTGGTCATTGAAAATATTTACAAAATCATAGGGCATAAGGAGGACTACATCAACCCCACTACAAACAGAGACTTAATATGGAGGAGTGTCAAGTATCATGACATGGATTCTACAGATGCCATGGAGAGTTGGAAGAATAAAATATATGAAGTCTCCATGAGGAGGTGCAGTCCTATGTCTATAGAAGAGCACATGGAATACTTTGGCTCCTATCTGTATGATGGGTCAGATCCAGTGGACATATTGATTGCATGGATATAGTGCATTCCCAAGTACTGGAGGAATCACACACTCGACTCAGTGCTGACATGGATTCTTGCACGATGGTGCACTCCACACTACCAACCTTACTAGGAATGGGTAACTGTAAAAGAAGATATGAATGAAATATTTGGAATGAGGGAAATTGTCCCTCATATTACCTACCTTTGTGTAAGAGGATGGTTAGCCAAGAAACGACGTGGGGAATGTCGTAAATATTTGAACCACAAATGTGCATGCCAACTACTCATTCCAAAGTTTTTTTGTTGAACTAACATCGAAACCACCTGCACCTACTCTAGAAACAATTTCCCAGGACATCAATGTCAACGAATCATTCAACAAAATCCCACCATTACCTTCCCATCCCATGGTCCCAACAGATGAGATAAATGCAAGAATTGATGAACTCTTGCATCAATGGATACTACTAGAACTAGATGAGCTTGATGTCTAGCCCCTGTGGCTGAACTTGCTTGAGGGAATAAGCATGGGGCCATGATGCGACTCACAAGGGGTTTCTACAGTCAAATGATAATAAAGGTCAAATCAATCCAGGGTGTGCAAGGAACTTGCACAGTGCCCCCACGAAATAAGACTTGTGTATGTGCAGCTAAGTCCACAATATTATTAATAAGTACAAACAACTAATTTCAATAGATTTCAGTAGTGTTCAGTAGATCATATTGATCAATATGCCAGGAATTCCCAAGAATCATTGGTAATAATGCATTAACTAGTCCATTGACAAAAGAATGATTGACTTGATTCCACATTCAATGCAACTGTCAATTTCACCACTTAGCAGGAGGTTCAACGTTCTGATCCTACTCCCCAACCGTCATCCATCTTCAGTCACACATGCAGAAAGGATCGCAGGAGTCGCATGAAAACTTTCTCACATTTCCAAAATATGTAAGCATGATTGACCCTGTAACAAAATTATGATGTCTGGGATCTAACGTCCAATTCATGTGATTATCGGATATATTTCCTAGTGGATACAACCATTTTTGAGCCCCTTCTCTCACCTCATGCCATAAATCCACATCCCTCCTCTAGTAGGACAACCAGGGCTACTAGCCCGACCTAGTTGTCCTAAAGTCAAAAAACATACATAAAGAAGGATACACTATGTGACCGACACCTTAACTCTACTCAATGCTCATTGTTTGGTGGGGGGTCTTAAGAAAATCCATTATTCCCCTCCACAGACACTAATGAAGGTTCCAATGGGAGAATATGGTCGCATTCACTCCAACTCTCTCTTTCACCATGCGACCCATGTTAGTCATTCATGGACCTGAGTCAAGTTGCACCTACATATTGCCTTGATTATTTTCTCTTACTCAGATCCGACCGTCAACACAACTCATTTTTTCGAACGATTATTTTCTCTTACCCCAACTATCCTCCTTTATAACTTCAGCAGTTGGCTCGAGGATGATATAGATACTAGTGGTGTGGGCCTGTTGGCACCCAAAGTTTTGGGTTCAATTTTGTGTGTGCACACAAATGAATTTGTGAATGATCATTCCATAGTTTTGCATGTGCCTAAGGAAATGTGCAAGGAATGACATAGAGTGTGCACCGAACTAAGTTTTATTAGTTGCATGCCATGCTTAATTACTAACAAGTATGATTAATGACTACCAAGTATGTGTTGGTATGACTTTTTTCAGTTGCACCAGAAAAAAAAGAAGATGCCCACCAGAAGCAAGAAATGAATCCTTGAGAAATATTCTTGAATGATTACTGCCAACAACATACAAAGACATGGGGAAACCATAGAATGAGATGGTGAGACATTTAAGATTTCCATTAATGTAGGAATTCTACGTGGAGCACTAGAAGACACCATAAGTGTGTGAGACGGTTTTATCAGAAAAACAAGTGGAGTAGAGAAGAAAGAGACAACACTCCCCAACATAGAAAGCTATAAAAGGAATCTCTAACATCATAAGTAGAGCTAGCTTGTCAGGCATCTTAGTGAGTCTATTGAATCTATAGTATTGAGCTCAGTCTTAGTCTATTGTAATATTGTAATGCATTGAATATAATCTTGTGTCTATGATATATCTGAGTTTTGAATCAAGGCGCATGGCACAACATGTTGTAACTTTGAGGTTTTATATATAGTAAGGATATGAAGGTCTATGGCTATCATATGTGTTTGTCCTGCGTAATGTATATCTCTGATATGATGGAATGTTTCCAGTGATACATATATGACAATTTTGATTCATTATGAGTCTACTATGTATGAGTTGAACATGTATATATTGTTTTAATTCTTAGTCCTAATTGTCTATCAGACATGAGTTACATGGATTTCTATTATAGTGATTTGTCGTGTGTTTAAACATTCAACCCTGTGACAAGACCTTATGGTCTTTTTGATCCTCTCTGTATCTCGGATGAGACCTTCCTCAGCCTTGACCGAGGATTAATATGCCAATGATTTGGGGTTTTTTTCGGACAACTCTAAATGAACCCTATGTCTAAAACTCCCCAACATTAAGAACGATAGGACACGAGAAATATGTTGAGCCCCAACAACCCCCTTCTTTATTTTTAATCAAAATCTAGGGTCCCTCGAAATTTTACTTGGGTTCTTCATTTTTTTTTTCTTCTTTGACTTGATTGGATTGGTATTGGTTTGTTTTGTTTCGAGGTTGGTTTTATTTTATATTATTTTCTTTTGTTTGGTTTGAATTTCATGAAATTCAAATGCCATTTCGTTTTTCTTCCTATATATTTTTTATGTTGATGGATGAGCTTCATAATTTGGGAGTTTGTTATTACCTTTTCCTTATTGAATTTATCTGCTATGAGCATGGCTTGGTTGAAGACATGGATTAATAAGAATGATTTTACAGGAAGAACATTTATTGCAACACACCTTTTCTATGACATTGGTTCACATTTGATAAAATTTGAATGAGGGAGAGACGAACATAGAAATCTTAATTTAAACAAAAACATGAATTTTTATCAATGGTTTACTTTCATTTAAGTTATGATTATGTTTTCGTCTTTTGCTCGTTAGCAATCATTTTCACAAAATCATTTGGTAGTTTTAATTAATTAAATTGTTTTGTTAGTTTGCATCTCATTTCAAAATAAAAATCAAAACCAAAAAAGAATTATCTATCATTTGTTTGATTTTGTGAAAACCCAGAATTAATATTTTTCTCCTCTACATCAACTTGAAGCTTCTAGAATTTTCAGATCATATTTGAAAAGAAAATATAAACAATGTTTTTTTATAACTTATAGTTAATTTAAATTCATTTTAATTTTATTGTTGTAGATTTTGTTTTATTCACAATTTTTTAGGTTATTAATTTGGTTTCTTTTTGTTTTAGAGGTTTGTATTATCATTTATTTGGTATAGATCTCAACATGGCTTGATTTTATTATCTAAATACATTCAAGATAATTGATCCAAAAATAATATTGGATTATTGCAAATAATTTATGTGCAACAACAAATAATATTTGGAAATGCGTTCAAGAACAAACAAACGATTTTTCGATACTTGTTTCAGCCAAACCGAAAGGAATTTGAAGAAACGATTGAAAACCCATCTGTAGAATGGACCCATTTAGCTTACACAAGGGATTGTTCCCAAACAAATGCAGGATTTGAGAGATATTTGTGTCTCTTTATGAGGAAAATTTCACGTTGCAGAAATTGTTAGTGAGGCCCTAACTGTTCATTCATTGCATAAATATATGAGAAAGTTCAGAGCTGAGGGGATCGAGGAAATTGAGAGGATGATTTTTATCCTTTTTTTTTGTATATTTTATCTTTTGTAAATTTTTCTTCTTTTCAAATAGAGTAACATATGGTTGGAATCTTTGAGATAATGGACAAGTATTTTCAAAGAAGAATATGGAATTCCAAGTTTCTTAATGGTTTTTTTCCTGTGAGTACATGGTTTTGTTTTCATTATAATATCTTCATATTTTGTGATTAATTGATTATGCATTGATTTAAATTAGCCTTAGTATGTTTTATCAATACATGGTTAATTTGTATCATTTATGTATTAATTTTTTCAATCTTTAAGAGTCTATTATCCCAAAAATTTCGTTTGGACCTTATGATGAACTTATTATACTGAAGCTATATGGGATACAATTTACTCTTTATCATTTTTCCTTTTGTAGATTGTGCAATGTTAATATTGTTTCTCATATAATTTCCGAATATGAAACTTTATTTGTATTGAACTAGCTTTAGACTGTTCTGCATATAATTTTTCATGTTATGTTTTCATTTATATGGTTCATTATATTTTGGTTCCTTTAATATCTGTGGTTGATCATCTATTCAAGTATTTTGAGTTTACATCTGATACTAGATAGCTGGTAACACCATTTACCGAGGATTGAAATTTATTTCATTTTCAGGTATTTGGACATTCTAAAATCACATGATATATAATCGTTTGTATTTCTTTCATCATAATTTTGTTCCATAATATAAAAGACTTTTTTGAGCTTCATTAGGAAGTATTATGATTTCCTTTGTCGTAGGTTTACACTTGACACAGGTTAAGAGGAGCTCATACAAATACAGAGAGATGAATTTAGCTTAGCACTACTGATCAACGAGAGGTTAGTTAGTGTATTATTTATTTAATTTGTTAATTTGTGAATGAATAGTGATTGCATCATCTAAACGTTAAATACTTTGTTTATTTTCTTTATAGCATTTACAATCTTATTCATTCTTTGATTACTAGTTCGATATTTAGAATATTGGAATAATTTTGTTTATATTTAATTTCATTTAGATCCATTATCTTAAACAATTACTTTCACAAGGCTTTGCTCACACCTTGTAAATTGTATATAACCATTATACATAAACACTGTAAGTTAAGCATTTGTAATTAAGGTGTTGATTTATAGAGTTGTATATTTAGTTAATTGTCATATTTTAGTTGTTTTAGGATCTTAGTTGGCTAACGAAGCCATAAAACCTGTTAGAGTAGATTATACCAAATGACTTGGGTTAAATAGATAACCTCGTATCAAATCTACCCTTCCTGTTGACGGTGTGTCACAAACTCCCTTCAACAAATGGCACTAGAAGGAGGACCAGACTGACAAGCTGGCCTTGTAGGATTCTTTGTTTTGAATGTATTTAATTCCCCATAGCTCAACAAACCACTGTGTTGGAACATGCTTTCCACTTTCCATTACCTGATATTCCCAATGAGACAGTCTCTCACTTGTCCAAACTCACATTTGATGGTGGGGGGGATTTATTTGCAAAAGACCATCTTAACACGTTTTGGTATAAATGAATCAAGCATGATATTTCCGATTTAAAGCTTTTATGCAGATTGTTCTCTTTTACTTTTAGGGGTTGGATTAAACATTGGTTTGAGTCTTTTCCAGCATATCACATTATTCGTTGGTTTCGATACATAGAGGAATTTTTATATGCTTTTGAAATATATGATTACAATCAATTATGTAAAGAATTTCATGCTTTACTAATCAATGACAATTCATCTCCAAAAGTACTTTTAGCAAGCATCCATCATGTTCTCTGTAAGTTTCAACTTGATGACATGTCGTTTGTACTAAATCTCCTCTCTAATGTTTGTGCCCTTTTCATCCAACCATTTTCAATCTCAAATAATGAATCAATTACAAATCCTATCACTCAATTGTGAGAATAATTTTGTTTGCAGGATGAGAGGAATCCATCCGAAAATTTTGAACAAGCAAGGGAGGTAGAATCTATTGAAAAGGTTCTTACTGACAATCAAACTGGTTTTTCCTCTGAACCATTGTATATTCAGTCCTCGACCATCATGGAAGAAGATTTGATGTTGGGACAAGGTGAACACCCATATTCTTCTAACTCTTGCTCTAATTAGTACTTAAATTCAATTATTGAAGAACACTTAGGTGATGAAAATGATCTTAAGTATTCTAACATTCCTATGAAACTGATTAGAGATGTAAATCTGCAATTTGAAGAAGAAACCTTAAACCTTCATCCAGAAATCATACCTAATCCACAGGAAAGATCAGATGTTTGTGATGAAGTTTTTGAATTGTCTATCATACATGAGGAAAATTTATATGATCATATTATGTTGAAGGAATTATCACCAAAACAGAGTGAAAGTCTTAATGAAAGTGAAGAGCAATGTCTTGAGAATACCATTGTTAAATATCATAGCTCAAGAGTTTCTTTTCATGTGCTCATTTCTTATTCATTTTACTCTTTATATCCCGATCTCTTCTTAGATTTTGGTGGACTTGATACTTTAACCATGGTATGTTACTCTTTTCCATCACAATCAAATCTTTTCGATATGACAAGATTTGGTGAAATTAATTTCGAACATAACATTTATGAAGTCGGATTTGACACTCTTTCACTTTCACCCATGGCATGGAAAAAATACATGTTGCAAGATGATTTTACACGATTTATTTTTGAAAAAGACAATGCACTCATTCTTATGGAGATCAAATATTCTACATTGCATATTTATTCTTTGGTTAGTTCAAATTTTAATGATTATGCTTTGCGTTTTGAAACGATCCATCTCATCAAAGGAAGTTTTCAAACCAATAATATAATTGATGTCATGAATCCTTTTATGATGTGTTCCCCATTGACAGATATAATTCATTGAAGTCATAGTTTGCAGTCTAATTTTTATGACAAGATTGCAAAATGGTTGGAGGTTTCATACATCAAGAAGTCTCAAAAGAATCGTAAGGTTGTTCTTGCTGTGTTTTTAAATGAATATATAGGAGGTAAGCATGAAATATTTATTTTGTATCTGCAAATACTACATTCTTTTATTCTGATTTTCGACTTTCTATGCCTTGCAGGATTGAATATGCTCTTATGGATGCAATGGAAATATGATTTTACTTAGCATTTTGATCTATTTAGAAGTTAGAGTAGGTGTAGGAATATAGTCCTTTTGGGTTTTTTTTTCCTTTTCACCTTTTTTCTTTTGAATAATGCAATTATGAAGGCACGTGGTTATGCAAAGAGAACCATCGTCTGAATGTTGTGAGGGAAGTCTTCTTTCAATTCCTTTCTTTTTCCTTTTCGCAACTATCTTGATTAAATGTTTATTTTTCAAAATTTGGCAGCATCATGCAATGATTTCATATATTATGAAGCATTAATAAATAGATTAGGGATTTGATCTTATTTTTACACTAACAAACATAGTTTACCACTGCACATAATTGCACACATCCTGGTTAAGGATTTTTTTGTGACTTTTAATAATAAGCTTGGTCAAAATGATGTATCATGCATCACTATCTTAAGAAAAGAACCTTCCTATATGAAAAACTCTGAACTGCGTTGTTCTTCCTTTTGATCCTCTTTCTCTACGAGAGGTTGGCCTGGTTTTATTTTTGGTCAAATTATTTTTAAAAGTGAGATTTTTCTATTTAGATTTTGCTTGTTTTGATATACTTCTGATTTTGAATCCCATTAATAAAATATGATTCGATTTGTTGTGTTT
>ML778325.1:423625-440226 GCA_009831015.1 Picea engelmannii | reverse complement strand
ACTTCAGCCATCCGGAAAAAGGTTGGTTTATTCTTCTCTTGTATGCGTGTGAAGAAAAAGGTTTCAGATTCGGGTAGAAGGTCAAAAGTTAAGTCTTAAGGGTCATTTTCTGCGTATAAGTTTAGAGCCCTAGCTTATTAGTCCGTAGGGTAGAAATACCCAACAACACTACTTCATGGCTATGAAAATCACCGAAGAATTTAAAAAATAATATCTCAATAACTACATTATTGCAAAATAATAAATTATTATTTTTTTAAGTAAAAGTATACATTACCTTTCCTTAGCAGAAAACTTGCGTGTCTGAATGTACATGATAGCGGACGATTTGTTCTTCCATAGTAGTGGAAACCAAAACGCATGGACATGAGAACTGTTCATAGTTCCAAAACTTTAAGAAAAAACAACATTTGTCAACATAAAGACAAGGGGGCTTGCCACGTGTTCTCCCACTAGGGTACTGAACAAGCCTGTTGGCAGCAAAGCAATGTCGGGTCGAGAGGTAGTAGATAAATGCTTTTAAATTAACTTTTATGGAAGTACACATCATGTGGATGCAACTATTGGATAAGATTAAAGCATTTGAGTGGGTTAAATGACATCTTTGCCGAGGCTATGGACGCTTGCTGGAAGCAGTGGCTCTGTTAACGGTATTGAAGTCATTTTATAAACATCGTGACTCTTTGATTAAGACATTATTTCAGGTTATAATCCCCTGCAAAGAAAATTCTATTGTCTCGTTATAACATTGAGCTTATCCTAATACTATATGGTCTCAAAGTGAATTTATTTCAGGGAGCTTAAATCATTTTTCAAGTCTTATTCTTTTCTTCCTGAGATGAAAGCTTACCAAATCAGAAATAACAACTTCTCCTTGTGAGTCGCCATTTCTTGGGCCCCAACAACCCTCTTCTTTATTTTTAATCAAAATCTAGGGTCCCTCGAAATTTTACTTGGATTCTTCATTTGTTTTTTTTTCTTTGACTTGATTGGATTGGTATTGGTTTGCTTTGTTTCGAGGTTGGTTTGAGTTTATATTCTTTTCTTTTGTTTAGTTTGAATTTCACGAAATTCAAATGCCATTTCGTTTTTCTTTCTACAGAGTTTTGATGTTGATTGACGAGCTACATAATTTGAGAGTTTGTTATTACCTCTTCCTTATTGAATTTATCTGCTATGAGCATGGCTTGGTTGAAGACATGGATTAACAACAATGATTTTATAGGAATAATGTTTAGTGTGACACATCTTTTCTATGAAATTGGTTCACATTTGATCAAAATTGAATGAGGGGGAGACAAACATAGAAATCTTAATTTAAACGAAAACATTAATTTTTATCAACTCTTTACTTTCGTTTAAATTATGTTTATGTTTTTGTATTTTCCTCATTAGCAATTATTTTCAAAAAATCATTTGGTAGGTTTAATTAATTAAATTCTTTTGTCATTTTGCATCTCATTTCAAAATCAAAATCAAAATCAAAAAATAATTATTTATCATTTCTTTGATTTTGTGAAAACCCAGAATTAATATTTTTCTCCTCTCCATCAACTTGATGCTTCTAGAATTTTAAGATCATATTTGAAAGGAAAATATAAACAATGTTTATTTAGAACTTATAGTTAGTTTAAATTCATTTTAATTTTATTGTTGTAGATTTTGTTTTATTCACAATTTTTAGGTTATTAATTTGGTTTCTTTTTGTTTCACACGTTTCTATTATCATTTATTTGTTACAGATCTCATCGTGTCTTGATTTTATTATCTAAATACGTTCAAGATAATTGATCCAAAAATAATATTGGATTGTTGCAAATAATTTATGAGCAACAACAAATAAGATTAGGAAATGCGTTCAAGAAGAGACAGACGATTTTGCGGGTCTTGTTTTAGCCAAACTGTAAGGAATCTGAAGAACCGGTTGAAAACCCATCTGCAAAATGGACCCATTTAGCTTACGCAGTAGAAGTTTCCTAATCAAATGCACGACTTGAGAGATATTTGTGTCTCTTTAGGAGACAAATTTCAGGTGGCTAAAATTATTAGTGACGCCCAGACTATTCATTCATTGCATAAATATATGAGAAAGTTCAGAGCCAAGGGGATCAAGGAAATTGAAAGAATGATTTTAGCCTTTATTTTTTTTTATAATATATCGTTTGTAATTTTTTTTTTCTTTTCAAATGGAGTAACAGATGGTTGGAATCTTTGGGAGAATGGACAAGTATTTTCAAAGAAGAATATGGAATTCCAGTTTGCTTAATGGCTTTTGTCCCGTGAGTAAAATGGTTTTGTTTTCATTATAATATCTCCATATTCTTTGATTAATTGATTATGCATTGATTTAAATTATCTTTAGTATGGTTTATCAATACATGGTTAATTGTTGTCATTTGTGTATTAATTTTTTCAATCTTTGAGTCTATTATCCCAAAAATTCCTTTTGGACCTTATGATGAACTGATTATACTGAAGCTATATGAGATACAATTTACTCTTTGGCTTTTGTCCTTTTGTAGATTGTGCAATGTTAATATGATTTCTCATATAATTTCTGAATATGAAACTTTATTTGTATTGAACTAGATTTAGACTGTTCTGCATATAACTTTTCATGTTATGTTTTCATTTATATGGTTCATTATATTTTGGTTCCTTTAATATCTGTGGTTGATCATCTATTCAAGTATTTTGAGTTTACATCTGATACTAGATAACTGGTAACTCCATTTACTGAGGATTGGAATTTCTTTCATTTTCAGTTATTTGAACATTCTAAAGTCACATGATATATAATCGTTTGTCTTTCTGTCATCATAAACTCGTTCCAGAATATAAAAGACTTCTTTGAGTTTCTTCAAGAAGTATTATGCTTGCCTTTGTCATAGGTTTACACTTGACACAGGTTCAGAGGAGCTCATACAAATACAGAGAGATGAATTTATCTTAGCACTGTTGATCAACGAGAGGTTAGTTAGTGTATTATTTATTTAATTTGTGAATTTGTGAATGAAAAGTGATTGCATCATCTAAACGTTAAATACTTTGTTTATTTTCGTTATATCATTTACAATATTATTCATTCTTTGTTTACTAGTTTGATATTTAGAATATTAGAACAATTTTGATTATATTTAATTTCATTTAGATCCAATATTTTAAACAATTACTTTCACAAGGCTTTGCTCAAACCTTGTAAATTGTATATAACCATTTTACATAAACACTGTTAGTTAAGAATTTGTGATTAAAGTGTTGATTGATAGAGTTGTATCTTTAATTAATCCTCATCTTTTAGTTGTTTTAGGATCTTAGTTGGATAACATAGGCATAAAACCCGTCAAAGTAGATTTTACCAAATGACTTGGGTTAAATAGACAACCTCGGATCGGATCTACCCTTCCCATTGATGGTTTGTCACAAACATCCGTCAACACAAGTGTGGACCGAAAATTCCCAACAAGGATGATAGATTTGAGCAAGTGGCCTATAGTATAGAGTTATGTCCCTTCGGTTTCATGGGTGCTCGACATTCTTTGGAGGTTTGATATGTTATGATAACATCTTGTGATGGATGGATAAAAATTTCTTTTCAAGAGACATTGATTGATTTTGATATTGTAGCAAGTACATATTTGTACATGGAATGTTTAATGGAGTTGCATAGGGAGTTAATAAGTGTTGGTAAAAATACATTCCTCATAAAGGGGGAGTGTTATATTTTTGGGTTACTTTGAATGTATTTACACCATGTTTCGGGGTGCCACGATATGTACATGAACTCCATTTTTTTATATATACATGAAGTTTTCCATTGTCCAAAAGTGTCTTATTACATATTTGTTTTTCAATGATCATTTCCTTCATCATTTGATAATTTCCAACATTATATGCCTTGTTTATTTGACATAATTCAAGGTTGAATTTGTTAAGTGATTTAATATTAATCTTGGGGAAGATAGGGCATATTTTCTATTGTAATTATCAAATGAGTGTAGCTCAAATGGTTGTGAGGAAAATTGTCACTTCAAGTCCCCACCCAAGTTCAAATCCCACTTTGTGACATGTTTCTCTTAGTGAGGAAAATTCCATAGTCAAGCATGCTAGAGCAATACGAGTCTTGGGATGGGTGACCTTTTAGAAAGTCCTAGTTATGAGGTGATGATTGATGCCATGTGATTCATTTCACTAGCTTCAATTCCACTTCTTCACCCTTGTGAGGATCACTTGATGCAATAGTTCATATGACACAATACTTCTTAAAGTTTTGCAAATGGGGTAGCAAGCTAAGTGGGCTTGATTGTGGGGAAAACTCCACTATCAAACACACTTAAGCCAGATGAGTTTTGGAATGAGTGATGCTATGTAATTCATTTTACTATTTTCAATCCCACTTCTTCAAGAACACTTAAGTTCAGAGGGGTTTGATGCTATATAATTCATTTTACTAATTTCAATCCTACTTCATGGCTATGAACATCACTAAAGAATTTAAAAAATAATATCTCAATAACTACATTATTGCAAAATAATATATATATATATATATATATATTAAATAAATATATATATTACCTTGCCTTAGTAGAAAAGTTGTGTGTCTGAATGTAAATGATAGTGGGCATATTGAGCCTGGTCTTCATCCATGGTGGCAGAAACAAAGTCATTTGTAGCAGCAGAGTCCATGACAAGGTATTTGTCCATGGTGGCAGCTGAATTTTGTCCCAAGTGGTCCTTCGGAGGTACTTCTTCTACCACAATGCAACCCGTCCCAACTGACTTCTGAAAGGGGATAGTGGTGCAGGTGGCAAGTTGGTCCTTCGTGGAAGTTGACTGGAGGAAAGGAAGAAATTCCTCCCATTTGGGTGGAATTTCTTCTTCCACCGGGCAACCACCATGGAGACCCTGTGTACTGGGAGAACGAGGCTCTCGACGAGCCCGTTCAAACCAATTCTGATGAGAGGAACCCAGATGGTCCCTACCTAGTATGCGAGATCGAGAGGCATGTCCCGGGTTGTAGTGTATGCCATGAAGACTGTAATGAACCTCAAAATTCTCATAATTTTTTTTTTTTTTGTGGTAACGTACTTGCTACTCGATTTCGTTTGACCCACTCATGAGCCAGGTACTTACACTTTGTTTTATTTGCATGACCTTATAACATGCTGTCTTAACACACCTGGCTTAAGCTAAAACCCTTGTCTTAATATCTTTCACAAAATTCGAAAAGCAAGTAAGTCCAAAACTTGCTTTATTATAAGGTTTATTATAGTGCACGCCCTACCTAAATCAAGGATGGGAATTCAGTCCCTTTGTGTTTATCAAAACCTAACTATGTCAACATCAGTTTTTAAGTCGTGATAGGTAAGGTCTTTAATGTGGTTAATAATTGTAATGGAAAGGTTTTCCAAGTGTTTTCCTTTGATGGTTCTATTTCGTTATGTTACAGCTCGTCCCTCCCATAACCAAACGAACACGATTCTATCCGCACCACTCTCCACACATTCGAATCTAACTAACTCTCCTCCGCTGGCCAGAGTAACGAAACAATAATTTTCATGGTTTGGTATTCGACTGGTTCATTGGACAGTCATAGTTTTTGGTTCACTTCGTATCTCTTGCATTTAAGGTGGCGGATGTGCCTGTCAGGAGGAGTTTAAGACTCTGCCAGGGATTTTAATTAAGGGTCCTACAATCCGTATCCCCGATGTCTCTTCCTCCTACTCTTTCCAATCTGGAAACGCCATCTTTCCCTAGAGTAAGGTCTTGTACATTACAAGTTGTAAAGAATGATAATCATGCCTCTTAGGTCTCATTTCTCCCTTGCGCCTTTGTAGGGAAAGCTATGCAACTTCCACAGGAAGAAACTACCGCCTCCGTGAGCAACCCTTGGTGCAGTTGACGGTAATGCCTGGTAAGTTTCTCTAAGGGACTGTCGTAATTTTGGATTCAAACAGAGTTTGATGTTTTGGTTGAAGCCGGGAAAGAAAGAGTTGTTTCCTATTTACTTTACTGTGGGTTATAGACTTTCCTTTCCCTCATAGAGTCTATGCGATTTTCTTTTTGTTTTCATAGTGACAGTAAAAGGTTTTTCTTACTGTAATACCTGGGTCGCAGACCCTCTACTACTGGGGACTATACATAAGGTTTACTGTGCATGTGTCGAGTGGAATTACATCCGGTTTAATCCTTGTCTACCCTATACTCAGCAACTATAACTGGGATGATTCAGAGTAGTATTCCTCGATGAAGTTAGGTTATTCTTCAAGATTAATATGATGTCGTTGCTTGCCTTCCTTGCCTTGTTCGTTGAGGGTTTTATCAAATGATTTCTTGTTTGAAAATTTCACACTGCTATTTTTATTTTGTCAAGGAAAAGAATATTTATCATTCAGTTTTTCTACGTACTAATGGCGGGGCTCTTACTGTTGTGAGGGTACCCGCCAGGAGCTTCTGGACTCTTCTCCCCTCTGTCTAGGTTGATTACGAAGCATGGAAATAGGAGGATGTGGAGTTTCGGCCTTGAGTTAAGTATTCGGTCAGCTACGGTCATCATTGTTCCTTCTTGAGTTTATAGAACAAGATTTTCCTCTGTAAGTTTTCTAATGTATTATAGTGTTGGCCGAATGAAGGTGTGCCCCTTCACAGCGTGGGTTCCAGCCTCTACTGAACCTGGCAAATGTACTCGGGTTCCAAATAATAAACCCCTTCATCTTGTTGAGATCGAGTGCTCTTGAATTCTGTTTGTAGTTTGTTCTTTCGGATGTTAAGAGGTCCTCTATTCAAGCATTGATTCTCTGTATCTAATCACTAAGGGTTTAAACACATTTTTGTTTAACCAAGTTCTGATTTATATGTAACATGAAGTGAAAAATTCTTGTTTCTTTTATTAAAAGGACTGTTTACCCCAACTGAATCGTTGTCTAGAGGTCTCGCCAATTCCAACTCTGCGTATTTGTATGCGTTTGTTTTCGATTGTATAGTGGATTCTGTTTACAGTTTGAAACAATCATACGCCCATAATCGTTATGTTCATGCGTTGATGCATACATATATTTGACTCTATTGAAATATATACATACATATACACTTAACCCTGTTTCGTTCATTCGTCCTTGTTAACGTTTAAAAGATATATATATGCATATATTGATTCGGTTAAAGTTTGATTTATATATGTAGATGCATAGAAATAGCCCTGTCTATTCATTCTACTCTGTTAAAGCTTGAAGACACATATAATGATTCTGTTCAAGTTTGATGTATACACATATAGTCACATAAAATTAGCTCTGTGTGTTCATTCTACTTTGTTAAAGTTTGAAATGCATATAATGATTCTGTTTCAAGTCTGATGTATGTACATAGACGCATACAATGGCTCTGTTTGGCTATTCGATTATGATCATATTTGATATATATATATATATATATATATATACCCATATTATAGCACTGTGCATTCCTTCTGCTCTGTTAAAGTTCGAAACACATATAATGGTTCTGTTTCAAGTTTGATGTATGTAAATAGACGCATACAATAGCTCTGTTTGGCTATTCGATTATGTTCGAGTCTGAGACATATATATATGCATATGGTAGCTCTATTCGTTCATTTGAACTCTGTTCAAGTTTGATATATATCTATATACGCATACAATGACTCTATTCGCTCATTGATACCTAAAAACAATTGATTCTGAAAAATAATTTTGCATTTAAATCCTATAGACTACTCACTGAATTTTCAAAAAGCCTTTGTCTGGGATATTGCATGTATACCAATGTTAAGAACCTCATTAACATTAACCAATTTCGTTCCATAGGGGGGTAGAATACTGAATATTTAAGTACAGAAAATATTTACAGCAGTTACACGATCATTCAAACAGCTACTAGAACTCTTTTGTATAATGATAACACAAACAGTAATTTCAATACAACAAAAAAAAACATCCTTCAGACAGATAGAGTTTAGGGTACATATATGAACTAGACTTTCAGAGAAAACAAAGGGAACAACCACGTTCCTGCCAACCGTATAACCGAGCAGCCACGACTACTTGTCGATTCACCCCCTAGCCTGGCCATGAGTCCATAAGGGTGAATTTGGAAATCCCTCTATAACACTATCCTTCAATTCAGTCACTTTTTCACCTTGCCTCACACCCTCCCAGTGTTCATAATAGCAAGTGAAAAAGAAAAACAAAATAGACTCTTTCCCCAGCATACTCAGCAGCGTCCTACCTCCTCACATATGCCTATTTCTAACTTGCCTAGGTCTTTTCCCTTCCTTGGGAATTTTAGCAACTCCCTAAATCCCTGATTTTTAGGGGTTGCCAATGGCCAAATCACTAATTTTCCACTTGTAAAACTCAGCCCAGGGGTAGTCCCAACATGTTCCCCACTCATGGAGTCATGGTCAGCTACCTGTAACATGGTTGTTCCATTTGTCTTCCTGGAATAAATATAAAATATTTTGTTTTTTAACAAGTGTCATTGTCCAATATCTAGTTGGGACAAATTAGATCTCTGCCCAACAGTCAAAATCATTTATTACAATCATAAAATTCGGAATTCGGAATTGCCATAAATGGAAAAAAAATTCCAATTTCGAATTTACTAAAAACATAAATAAATTTCCAGCAATTTAAACTCTAAAAATTAATTTTTATTTTCTTTATTTTTGGGGATGTCACATCCTTTCCCCCTTAAATAAAACACTGTCCTCAGTGTTCATTCCTTTCCTGGAACAGGATTGGATGAGATTTCCACAATTCTCCTTCCAACTCCCAAGTGGCCTCCTCAGGACTAAAGTGCTTCCATTGCACCTTTACCTGAGCGACGGCTCTGTTCCGAAGTGCTATTTCTCTCCAGTCCAGAATATGCAGGGGTTCCACCTAGAACTCGCCTTCGGGTTCCACCTGCACCAAGTTCCAATCAATCATATGAGTAGGGTCATGAATATATTTTTTCAATAATGAAACATGAAACACATTATGAATTCTTAGATTAGCTAGAAGTGCAAGTTGGTATGGTACGGGTCCAATCCGAGCTAGTATCTCGAAGGGCCCATAGAACCTGGGTGCCAGTTTGGCACAGTTTGCCAGCTTCAATGATCTTTTCCGGGATTTGACCTTCAAGTATACATGGTCTCCTGCTTGAAACTCTAAGTGTCTTCTTTTCAGATCTGCATAGCTCTTTTGTCTATCCTGTGCTTCCTTCAAGTTTTGTTGTACCTTTCTCACCATGTTCTCCATATCTTGGAGCATTTCTGGTCCAACCATGAGTTTGTCAGCCAGGTTATCCCAACTAATTGGAGTCGTACACTTTCTGTCGTACAATACCTCGAAAGGTCTCAACTTTGCTGAAGTTTGATACCCATTGTTATATGAAAATTCTACCAAGTGTATATATTCCTCCCACTTGTTTGGTTTTGTTCTTACATACATGCGGAGCATATCCTCTATGATTTGGTTTGTTCTTTCAGTTTGTCCATCTGTTTGTGGATGATAACTTGTACTAAAATTCAAGTTGGTATTGAGCCCTGCAAACAATTCCTTCCAAAAAGCAGATGTGAATTTTACGTCTCTATCTGAAATCACCATTTTAGGAATGCCATGCAGTCTAAATATTTATTTCATGAATATTTCAGCAATGTTTATAGCTTTAAAAGTAGACCTTACAGGAATAAAGTGTGCAGACTTACTGATTTTATCGATTACCACCATGATGGAGTCATTATGTTTCTGATTTTTAGGCAAACCTGTTATAAATTCAAGTGATATAGTCTCCCATTTCCGTTCTGGTACTAGTAATGGCTGTAAGAGGCCGGCTGGATGCTGGTGTTCAGCCTTAACCTACTGACAATCCTAGAACCTAGCGAAGTATTCTGATATTTCGCCCTTCATATTAGGCCAATAAAATAGTTTCCTAAGTGTTGTTATCAGTTTTTGGTAACCTGGGTGGCCAGAATACGACTTCTTATGCACTTCGTCCAAGATTCTTAACTTTAACCCTGTTGAGTTTGGTATGTAAATTTTGTTCTTAAATCCTAGCAGTCCCTTCTCGTCGATACTTAGATCTGGTTTTTCTGAGTTCGCGGTATTATAGGATAATTCTTTCGATATTTTAGTATAGTTTTCGTCATCAATACCAGTCGTCCTTATTCTTTCTTCCAGATCACTTTCTGCCCTGCTAATATTCATCTCAAATAATCCATGGATTCTTCTTCTTAAAGCGTCTGCTACTTTCTTCTCCTTGCCCTTGATATGCCTAACCTCGAAGTCGAATTCGCTTAAGAAGGCTAACCACCTTGCTTTCCTTGCGTTAAGATTTGGTTGGTTAAACATATATTTTACCCCGCTATTGTCTGTTAATAATAGGAATTTTCTGCCCATTATGTAATGTCACCACATCTTTAAGGCGTGTATTACTGCTGCCAATTCTAAGTCATGCGTGACGTAATTTCGCTCGTGTTATTTTAATTTCCGGGACTCATAACAAATAACGTGTCCTTCCTGAGTTAGGACACCACCTAGCCCTTCTTTGCTTGCATCGACACACACGGTGAAGTCTTTATCTGGGTCTACTACTTTCAATATGGGTGTTGTTGTCAATAATTCCTTTAGTTTGTTGAAGCTGTCTTGACATTTCTCTGACCAGTTAAACCTGGTCCCTTTCTTTTGTAATGATGTGATCGGGTAGGCTATCTTGGAAAACCCCTCTATAAACCTGCGGTAATATCCGGTGATTCCCATGAACGACCGTATATCCGCTACATCTCTAGGTACCGGCCATTCCATAATGGATTTCGTCTTTTCCAGGTCTACGACAATGCCCTCTGCTGATATTACATGTCCGAGATATTGTATTTCTTTTTGATAGAAGTCACACTTGTCGAAATTGGTGTACAATTTGTGCTTCCTTAACGTTTGCAGAACTATTCTTAAGTGTTCCTCATGTTCCTCCTCTGTCTTTGAATAGACCAGGATATCATCGGTGAATACTACCACGAACTTGTCCAAGTACTTACTGAAAATACTGTTCATTAGGCACATAAATGTGGCTGGGTCGTTAGTGAGTCCGAAAGGTATGACTACAAACTCGTAGTGCCCATATCTTGTCCAAAAAGTTGTTTTGTTTATGTCCTCGTCCATTATCCGAACTTGATGATATCTGGATCATAAATCCAATTTTGAAAAGATCTTGCCCCCCCCTACTTGATCGAACAGATCATTTATCCTTGGTAAGGGGTATTTATTCTTAATAGTCATTTTGTTCAGTTGTCTATAATCGATACATAATCTTAGAGTATCATCCTTCTTTTTCACAAAGAGGATTGGTGCTCCCCAAGGTGAGACACTTGGCCTGATATACTCTTTGTCCAACAATTCCTTTAATTGTATTTTTAATTCTGTCAGTTCTGGGAGACTCGTCTGGTAAGGCGCCTTTGAGATAGGAGCAGAACTAGGTAACAGATCTATGGAGAAATCTATTTCCCTTCTAGGGGGTAATTCTGGTATCTCATCCACAAACATGTCTCTAAAATCTTGCAGGAAAACAAAGTCTTCCAACTTTGGCTTATCCTTCTTTTTTTCCAGGCTCGTCACTTGGATGGCATAAACTTGACATCCTTTTCTCACACATTTCTTTAGCTGCATCGCTGATATATGTCTGACCGATACCGGTTTTGGTATACCTTGGGTTGTCCTGGTGGTGCCAGAATCATCCTTATAGCTAAGTATCTTTGTATAGCAATTTAATATTGCTTTGTGTCGTTCCAACCTGTCCATCCCAATAATCATATCGTAAGATCCTAGTGATAGGATGTTCAAATCGGTCCTTATAGTTTGACCATCTAGGCTGAACTCAAAATTCAGAATATAGTCAATTACTTTCCTTTTTGCACCTGTTGCTAGTTGCACAAGCCATGATTTTGCGTGCTTCAGTCTCTTAAGTTTATTTGACTCTGCCACCTTCAGAGTAACATAACTCAATGTTTCCCCGTGGTCAATTAAAATAGAAATTCAAGTGTCATGGATTTTACCTTCAACTTCTACCACTGGGGACTGGTGGTCCGCTTGTCGTCCATCAATGGTCGCATTTATCTGATGTAGGCTCCTGCCTACGTCTCCCACGGTCGAGGCTTCTTGCAGGTTATGAACGACAGTTCTATTTGTTGAACTCAAACGGGGGAATTTTCTCCTGAGATGAGGCTCTCCACATTCCCAACACTTTAATGGCTCGTGGGAGCTGTCCCCAAACCTCTTCGTTCCCAGGTTTTCTAGTTTTCCGCTGCCTTGAGTGTTCAAAGGATTGGAGTGAAAATCCTTTGGAAAACTCTTTGCGGTACTCCGATAAGGAGCTGGTTGGTACCCCTTCTTCTGCTGGTTCATTCGATCCTATTTCTTATCCTTCCAGGTCTTGGGAAACTCTACCCGTTGTTTGTACTGGTCGTAGCACATTCGCGCTTTTCTGAATACTTCACTTAAGGATTTGGAGTTGTCAAACTCAATTTTGTCCTTGTAGGACTGTGGTAGACAACTTAGAAATCGCTGAATTTTTACTTTATCCTCCCGGATGTATGGTACGAATCTTAGCAGATCCAGAAATTTGTTTATAAGGTCCTCCATCATCATCTGTCTGAGTCGTAACTCGTAAAATTTCGGTGTCTTCCTTTCATAATAATTTTCAGAAAGGTATTGCTTCTTGAAATACTTCTTAAATTCAGACCATTCCAACTATTTCTCTTTTAGGCCCTCGGCCAATTTCAGATCTTGCCACCAAATACTGGCCTTCCCTTTCAGATTGTAGATGACCATCCTGACCTTCATGTTGCTGGAATAGTTGTATATTTGGAAATACTTTTTGATGTCCAATAGCCATGCCTCTACTTCTTCTCCTATCCTGGATTCCCCGTCAAAGATAGCGGGTTTAATTTTTTTAAATTCTCCTTCAAGGTGGTCCACTTGTTTTCTTTTTCTGTTAGTTTTTGTTCCATCCTCAACTGGCGGTGTTCCTTTAGACGAACTGTCTCCTTTTTCTGTTTCTGGCCTTGAGTTCTTGGAGGCTCTTTTGCTGACTTCTTCATCATTATTATTGTCTTTTGGGTTTTTCTTGGTCACTATACTGCGCAGCAAGACTTCGTTTATCTCCTGCTATTCTTGTTGTGCCTTCTTCAATTTTTCATTGTCATCTTTAAAGATCTATAGTTCAACAATTAGGTTCCTCGTTGTTTCCAATACTTTTGTGGGTGAGCTTCCGTCACTATTCTGCCTTGTATCTCCAGGAGGTCCTTGCTGTGGATTTTCTTCCATCCTGTTTTCTGCATTGTCTCGAGTTGCCATACTTATTCACCAAAACAGAGAAAGTCTTTTGTTTGTAACCATACAATTTATTATTTTTTGGGAAGACACAAAAAAAACAATTATGTACTAAGTGCTAAAGTGGCCCCGTTCAGGCCCAGTGTTGTAACTTTCGCTCTGATACCATATGTAATGAACCTCAAAATTCTCATAATTTTTTTTGTCTGTGGTAACGTACTTGCTACTCGATTTTGTTTGACCCACTTGTGAGCTAGGTACTTATACTTTGTTTTATTTGCATGACCTTATAACATGTTGGCCTTGGTAAGGGGTATTTATTCTTAATAGTCATTTTGTTCATTTGTCTATAATCAATACATAATCTTAGAGTACCGTCCTTCTTTTTCACAAAGAGGATTGGTGCTCCCCAAGGTGAGACACTTGGCCTGATATCCTCTTTGTCCAACAATTCCTGTAATTTCATTTTTAATTCTGTCAATTCTGGGAGACTCATCCGGTAAGGCGCCTTTGAGATAGGGGCAGAACCGGGTAACGGATCTATGGAGAAATCTATTTCCCTTCTAGGGGGTAATTCTGGTATCTCATCCACAAACATGTCTCTGAAATCTCGCAGGACAGCAAAGTCTTCCAACTTTGGCTTATCCTTCTTTTCTGCTAGGTTCGTCACTTGGATGGAATAAACTTGACATCCTTTTCTCACACATTTCTTTAGCTGTATCACTGATATTTGTCTGACCGATACCGGTTTTGGTATACCTTGGGCTGTCCTGGTGGTGCCAGAATCATCCTTATAGCTAAGTATCTTTGTATAACAATTTAATATTGCTTTGTGTCATTCCAACCAGTCCATCCCAATAATCATATCGTAAGATCCTAGTGGTAGGATGTTCAGATCGGTCCTTATAGTTTGACCATCTAGGCTGAACTCAAAATCTGGAATATAGTCAATTACTTTCCTTTTTGCACCTGTTGCTAGTTGCACAAGCCATGATTTTGTGTGCTTCAATCTCTTAAGTTTATTTGACTCTACCACCTTTGGAGTAACATAACTCAATGTTGCCTCGGGGTCAATTAAAACAGAAATTCGAGTGTCATGGATTTTACCTTCGACTTCTACCACTGAGGACTAGTGGTCCGCTTGTCGTCCATCAATGGTCGCATGTATCCGATGTAAGCTCTAGCGGAATGATGTTGTGCTTTTCGTCCATCAATGGTTGCATTTATCCGAGCAGAGCTAGCGGAATGATGTTGTGCTTTGGGCCCAAGTGCCCAATATAGAACTTCCTGCATGGTGAAAGGACCAGGAGGGCGAAGGCATTGATGGCTCTAGTAGCCATTCGTGAAGGTGTAATGGCCATAACCAGAATCATACAAAAGACGAGGAGCCGAGCCCGGACCTCCATTAAGGCCCAACGCACTAAACCTTGGCGTTCATGCAGACTAACCATCGCGACTCCACAGGGGGGGGAGGGCGGTGGAGAGGGGCTTTAACTGCCCTCGTAATCGCCCCATCCATTGACGCATGTGGCCCTTGTGACACCCCATCTGGGGAGAGGCAGTCTTGTAGAACCAGTTCTTGGCACTGCTGTAGAAGTTGTGAATTTTGATGGTCCAGGGTATTAAGGATGAAGAGTTTTTCTTGGGTGTTGACACGTTCATTTGCTAGTTGATGTGCTACTTTGTTGGCCTCCATTTTGGTGTGTGACGGGATGATAGTGATGGGAGGAAGTAGTGAGTCTTGTAGAAGAGAGAGGGGACATGTGAGGCGCCAGCTGGGTGTGATTTTTCCTGGATCCGAACCCTCGATAACTTTTGTGACCATAGAGATGATGATTTGTGAGTCTCCCTCCACTATTAGGGGTTGCAAGTTAAGGCTAAGGGCTAGTTGGAGGTCTTTTATGAGAGGCCCCAGAGCTCGGTTGAGTTGTTCGTGTCATACCCCAGAAACCCTGCTTCAAGGCACTTTATTTGCCCTGTAATGTCTCAGATAACCGATCCAAATCCTGTTGGTCCTGGATTACCCTTGGAGGCGCAATCGAAATTTAACTTCCAAAACTCTATGGAGGGCAGTGGAGCATCTTGCTTGAGGGGCGGGGGGTTGGAGAGACGGAGAGGCGTCTTTGGTTTGATTTTCTTTTAGGTGGTGAGAATGTTTAATTCTCTAAGGGCGCAAAATAATAAAATATAAAAAAAACTACATTATTATATAATAAAATAATGAATTAAACTAAAACTATCTCATCATGGAACACTATAAATCGAGAAGCATTTGAAAAAACAAAACTAACGGTGACACGATACGAGAGGGCAGTGGAGCATCTTGCTCGAGGGGCAGGGGGTTGGAGAGACGGAGAGGCGTCTTTGGTTTGATTTTCTTCTAGGTGGTGAGAATGTTTAATTCTCGAAGGGTGCAAAATAATAAAATATCAAAAAACTACACTATTATATAATAAAATAATGAATTAAACTAAAACTATCTCATCATGGAACACTATAAATCGAGAAGAATTTGAAAAAAAAAGAACTAATGGTGACACGATACGAGTCGTGCCTTTTGCATTTGTCCGAATTCAGACTGTGATCATAAAACTGTGGGAAGTATCTTGTCTTCATCTGTTTACATTTCTATTCTAAATTCTTGAGCGCTTGGCGTTGTTGGTCTGGCAGGTATGGACTTAGTTTTAGTAATTATAATAATATACACAGATTTCATGCCCTTGCTTTTGTTTGTTTCATGGATTTTCATGATAAAATGATTGAGTTTGTACTCTTGAGGGCCTGAGAGCATGATGGGTGTTTTAGCCTTTAGCATTCAAATGGTTATAACAGGTTTTTTTTTTTCCTGATAACTAGGCAGTGATCGAAATTAAATCTAAGCAACCGTGTTATCATTCTTCCCATCTGCAGCAATGCTAATATTTCTTACATAATTTTTATAAGATATCATTTTTATGTTTTTTCCCTGCCTTCTACTCGGTTATCTTACTTCAGCTTCCCTTTTTCTGTATCTTTCCTGTATTTTCCGGCTATATTGGTGTATTCTCCATCAACTATTCTTGACAATTCTCTGAAAATAGATTATCTAGTGGAGGCCTGATATCTTGCCCTTATGGACAATAATAAACTGTGTGATTATCTGTTCTTTTAGCATTGGATGCTGCACAATGGATATTTGAATGTTTTTTTCCGAGCAGGGCATGAGTTTCTCTACTCCCTTATTAATGCAGCGAAAAATTCATTTCTCTAGTTTACTAAAACTATCTCTTTCTT
>ML778325.1:371433-387772 GCA_009831015.1 Picea engelmannii | reverse complement strand
TGGATTTAACCGCTCCCTAACTCAAGATTCTATGTTTGTTTGCAGCTTTGGAAAGTTATCTTTCACACCTATTCCAAAGCCCTACAACTAATCTAATGTAGGTGTGCTACCAGAAAATATAAAAATGTCTAATCAATTTTTATTAGCGCTTTATTTTATTGTTGTTGTTACTCAAAAGGAAGATGGCGTGGACAATATGGTGTTTTGACCGACTCGAAAATTATGCAAAGATATGAAGATGCAATCTTTTCATTTCAATGAAATCTATGCTACGAGAAGGAGAAAACTTTTATCATTCCCAAATGCACATGTCCCAAAGTTTATTAAACTCATCAATATCAATCATGCAATTTCGCTACTTCAAATGCACGGATGCCCCCAATCTAATATAAAGAAAGAAATTAAATCTTTTTATTTCAAAAATTTCACTAAAAGCAATAATGAACTTTCTTAAAACAAAGAAACCCAAACTAAAAGTTTTCTTTTAAAACGAACTATGCAGAAGAAATATGATCTTTCCCTAAACAATTCTAAAGAAAACACACGCTTTGTAATTGAAAGGCACTCAAAGCAAGAGACTAATCCTTCAAAACCAAACAAAGCAAAAGTGGCTAAAAGCAACTCAAATGATGTCAAGCAGACTATAAACAGATCAATATAGGCTCCAAAAGCTCAATCTAGTTGTTCAAAGAAAAACTGGGCATCAAAAAATGACCAGACCCAATCCAAAAATTTTCACAAACAAGTTTGCAGGCTGACAGTATATTACAGTGCGAGAATTAGGTATTCTCGCAGGCTAGACATCGGTTGACTGCGAGGTGTTCGCACTAGACTGAACACCAGGGTGCGAACCCAAGTGATTCTCACAGGCCACTAAAGGGTACAGTGCGAGAATGCCTGTAAACAAGAAAAAATTTGAAAAAGGGCAAAATTTCTGAGAGAACTCTCAGATCCAGAGAGTCTTGATGGATATCCCATAGACTCAGAGATCATAAATCAAGCAATCAAAGCAAGGGAAACTAGACTAACTAGGAAACAATCCGATCCCCAGTGGAGTCACCAATTTTGTTATTGGATTAATCTGTAAGTGCGGACACAAACCGATCTCCCTAGATCCACCTGGATCTAGAACAAAACATGACAGAATATATCGCTTTCCCTAGATCTAACTATTGAATTAAATTGGAAGTGAGAATGAGATATGTACCTTGTAATCGCTTCCTTGGACTCTGTTGTTCCTTGTTTCACTCCAGTGCTCTTGTGTGATCAAGATCAAAATAGCACAAACCAACCAAAGTGAAAGAAAATAATATATCCAATAGCTAATCTATACATATGATCAAGGAATTATGTAATAAAGTAGATCTCACTTTATGGGAAAGAAATATATCACTGTATCATATTAATTGAAAGAGAAACTTACAACCATTGCCTTGATGTCGCAAGTTCCCTTCCTACTGTCCTTCGTCCCCGACACACTTCTTGCTCCAAAGATTCTGAAACCATAGATCTGATAGCTACTCACAATCAACCTTGACAAAGCAAATCTTAAAGCCACTCCAACCAAGCTAATAATTCCAAGCCAAAGAACCCACAAGCTAACAAAAGCTCAATCTAACAAAAGATAAGAACCCCTTCTCCATGAGAGCTCCTCTCCTTTTATATGTTGAAAAGGATAAGGTGAGGAGGTTAGGATGATCCCACTAAATCATGAAAGCGAGTAAGATCCAAACCATTCGGATGCCACCTCACCATAGAAGCTTCTCCTTCTAGAAGATTCGAGAAAACGCTCGTTTTTCCCACGTGCTGACATTCTCGCACCCTAGCTATAGTGCAACCTGTGAACTGTTCGCACCCTGGCTATAGTGCAACCTGCGAGAATTTTTCATTCTCACACCCTGCCTATATAGCAACCTGCGAACATCCATTTTTACAAGGTTTTTACATAGGAAAATGCAACTTCTTTTCTCAGGAAAAGTTCTTCTTCCTTCTCTCTTCAGGAACTCAGGCCACTGACCCCTCTGAAGGCAAAAGATAGGTTTACATCATTAATGATCATAGGGATGATGAAAATAATGTGTAACAAGCTTCCACCTCAATGGTGGTGGGGGTGGCTCCAGTATAACCGGCGGCAGGCCCAGAAGCCTTCGTGACCGGCGAAGCTCGGGATCCTCCATTGTGTGAGAATATCCAATACATGCTAAGGTATTCTACATGTTCAAACAGTAACACACACTAAAAAAGAATCCCCTAAGAGATAAGACAAGCAAACACGAAACTAGTTGGAAGAACAGTTACAACAACCAACACTAGAGCAACTTACCGGTGCAAGTGCAAATCGAACATGGAAGTACCCTATGGGTATACTCTGCAAAGCATGGCCCGATGTCTGTCCTAGGTACCACGGTATACCCCTGCAGTCACCTGTGTATGTCCCTAAAAAGATTGGCACCTAGTTTGCCATCACGCGAACAGTCACCAGGCGGGTACAGTCGAAAGTCGGGTAGACCACAATGAGCAGGGTATCAAGACCGAAACCTATCAAGGGTATCGAGAGAAAATGGTCTATAAGACAACTGAATACCTCGAATGGATTCGAGACCCATGAAGCCCCGTGGCAAATGCAAACGACGGAATCCCAAAACAAGCCCTCGATATGTGTTCTCCACTACGCTTGGTCTGGCTTTTGGGGGGTTATCTCCGCTACCTTTCCTCACACGACCTTGTGTTTATCCCCTGTGTTAGAGGGGTGTTCCTGATAACTTCCATGAAACTGGACTTATACACTTCCTATCACAGACTCCAATGTTTGGTTTTGAATGGCCTTGGAGAGTTTCCTCTCCAACGTAATCCAAGGCCCTAGTCCTGAACTAGTTTGTGAACCCTACAAACAAAAAGTCTAATAGATTTTAAATTAGCGTTGCTTTTATGGGTTTTCTTTCATCACGGGGTATGAAGGTGAAACTGATGATGTGTAAAGACTCAAAGCAAAAATGAATGAAAAAAGATGGAAACAAAAGACTTTTACTAAATGCAAAAATCAACAACTTTTCACAAAGAAAGATTTCTTTTTCTTTTCAATTTTCTAAGATTTCATGCAGCCAACATAAAGGAATTTTGCTCGACTACGAGCTACTTATGCTCTAAATGCACTACAAAAACTTATGAACAAAAAATCTTCTCCCTAGCTATTGATGCAGAAACACAATCTTTAAACAAAGAAGAAAATGAAAAGGTTTTTTTTTCTCTTTTTTTTTTATTTAAGTTCTAATCAAGCAACAAAGGGAAAATACCGACAAGCACAAAACCAAGAAAGACAAATTTTTCCTTAAAGCGTAGATCGCAAAGAATCAAAGTGAAGGCACACAATGGCAATCAAGAAAACAAAGACTCTTACGCTTGTCTAAAAAGCATAAAACAAATTTTTTCTTTTTATGTTTTTTGTCAACTATCAACCAAGAAAAGGCAGGCTAAGGGTGAGAGGACCTAACCTACTGACTGTTCAACCCTAGACTCAAACACCTGAGGGAAATACTTCTCATCAAATGAGGGGATGATTGCCCCACCTTGACCAAAATGTAGCCTGTCAAGCACGCTTCTGTCACTAAAACAACACGCGTGTGAACGCATGCTGAGCTAAAACAGAACGCATGTACACACGGGCTGACCTTGTACAGGCCGCGTGTATGTATAAAATCTAAGACAAAAATAAACACAGGCAGCCTAGACCAGGAAGAGGCCTCTGTTATTGATAACCAGGGTCTCTTGAAGGCTTGGATGCTTCTTCTACCAGAAAAGAAAAATAATTGCAAGGAATAACAAAACACAAAAAAAAAAAAAAAAAATGAGACAAGACTGTGAACCAGTAAGACTCAGACAAGATCCAGAAAACCCCCTGAGAATGTATAATTCTGACAGGGAAGAGAAGGATTGCCTCTCAAGTTCTCTGAACTCCTACACGCTACTGAAACCTCTACAGCTAGCATTCACACGCGGGCTGTAAGAGGTTAGGGCACGGGTACACGCGTTCTGGCCTTCTGCAGGCCACGTGTACCTCTGTGTGTCCTGACAATTGTCATCAAGCAATAGCCAGGGAAAACTGGTATAAAGAACCAGGCTCCCTGCTAGCTCAGGCTTTACAGAAAAAGACAGGCAAATAAATAGAAAATCTAATCTCTTAAACTACCCAAAAAACTCAACTAAATCCGGAAACCCTAAAGAGTATCTTCCCCAGTACGGTCACCAACTCTGTTGTTGGGAAAAATACCCTACGGACTAGAAAACTAGGGTTAGACTTGCATGCAAATTTTGACCGTAAAGAAATTAATTTTTAACCTACCACCCAAAACTTAAACCCCTCTTTCACAATACATGCATGGAAAGGAACTACTAACCTTTTTACTGATGTTTGGTGTAGATCCTCCGTTGTGCTCTTGATCGCTTGCTTGTACCTCTCCTTCCAAATATAACCTGCAATCAAGACAAACACCTACGCATGCATGCTACTTCTCTACTTGAGGGTTAGAAATTAAGCATAAATTAAACACATCATAGATAACTCATGCATTGGGACAGGAAAGGTATTCTTTTATTATTCGAAAAATGAATCAACTTACAATTAAAGTCGAGACCGGCCACCGCTCCTTGATCCTGATCCTGGGCTCCTCCTCTTCTTTTGTCCTCCAACTGCTTTGCGTTAATTCTCCTTTGGCTTGAGGAAAGGATAAAGGGTTGGGACAATGGATTCGGAAAATGGGCAGAGTTTCTTCGCTATAATTTTTCCTCCTCCAAATAGTACCCCTACCCCTTCTTTTATAGGCTAGAAGGAGCTAGGGTTTTGGACGAACTCTCGGCCATGCATGGTCAGGAGTTTCAGTTAACTGACCCATAGCTTTTTGTTTCGTCGGCAACTTTCCTATTTTTTTTTTTTTTTAGGTACACGCAGGTTGTAGTAGGCCTACCAGCGTGCACACGCATGCAGTAGTGGGTTAGGGCGCATGGGCCTTGACCGAAGAGGATTTTCAAAAAGGTTGTTCAGTAGATGTTTTGGCAATGAAGGGATATGAGTTGGCCTGATGCCAGGTAAGCATGTGTGGTGCAATTTAGGGTTATAACAGTGTTGGATAAATTTCTATTTTTCGACACACTAGTTCAGTGGGAGTTAATTGACTAGTTCTATTTAGATTTTCTATTTTTACCATCACTATTATGCATGCATGCATTCCTAAGGAAAGATAACTGCTTGATTGCTTTTCTTAATTATGGAATGCTTTTCCCTATATATGAGTGTATTCCACTCATTCATTGTATCATATTGATCATGATCTATGTATCAATCATCAACTCATTGGAGTAGTGTGAATATATTGTCTCATTCTTCCATATTGAATCTCTCTTCTTTTCTTGATAAGCTTTGTTTGTACTTGTTTTAGCTAGATCTCCTATGCAGGTTTCCATGAAACACTGACAATGAGCACTTATCTTATAAAATTATGAAACCCGTTGAAGAGGATGGATGTTCCTCCCAACCGTACTCTTTTTGTTCCATTTCTCAATAGAAAGACGCCCCCGAGATGGGGCTATGAATCCACAAGAGATGGTGGTCTCTAAGGTTGGGTAATGTCCCCCTCTAAGCAATAAATTCTCACAGTTGATTCCAGTCCACCAACTCTCTTCCCATCAACCTGCAAAACCCAAGGGATGGAATCCCCCTTTAGTTATCATAGTACCATGTTCCTTTCCACTCCTCTCTAGGGCTTCCAACGCAGGTTGGACAAGAATTATTCTTGTTGGGACTTCAGGAATTCCACATCTGCAAACACAAATTATCCTAGTATCAAAAGGTGTACTTCCTTGGTGAAATTCGAACAACTCATTACTCCCAGGCACATAGTCTCTTTCTCCATGAAATTATAGCCCCAAATAGTAGTCAAACATTCCCATAATACCTTCCTTCAACCTTCAACACTCCGAACTCCATTGTTGTCCAAACAACTCCAGGTAAAATATAGTTCTCTATGCAAAAATGTGAATGCATAATTTTGGTCTCCTACCCATACAAATTTCCTCTCTTTATCTTGCTGAATTGACTTGCACTCTTCCCCAAGCTAATTGTACTCGGCCCCCATGCTCTCAATAACTATGGGAAGTGAATCCCACACCAACCCTCTTACATGAATTCAATGGTTCGGCTCTAGAACACTCAACAAATAATGGGAGATTCATGGTAAGGATAATTTAGAAAGAAATAAGAAATGGGTTTTGATTTAATAGAGATAGGTTAAATCTCCCCCTTGAGTCCCTTCCCTTTCTTGTGGATACTTAGCCCCCAAATCTCTGCCATGTCCATCTGCAGTTGGTGATACTTTTTATCAATTTTATTCAATTTACATCATTTACATATTACATCGTTTCGACTCTCATCTACATACTACATTTACAATATACATCACTTGGCTCTCATCCATGTACTCCATATACAATATACATCGCTAGTTTGGGGTTTGAAAATGGGGATTTTGCATTCCCCTCCTCGTACAAATTGCACAGTCCTTAATTCACACCACCATATCGTTTATACATTGACAAATATAAAAACATTACATCAACATACTTGAAAATTCTGCAACTTAATGAGTCATGTAACGATTCCAACCGACATCTCTCTTTTCCCCTCAACCCCACACTAGTTGGACATGAATCTCAGAGTTGTGGTTCCATGAAATTCAACTACCAAAATGGAGTCTTCATTCGCTTATGTACAAATGTACATTCATTTTTCTTCAAAATTTTCAAACATTTGCAGGTATGCTTTCTGCATGGCTTCCTCGTGCTCCCATGTAATGTTTTTAGGATTGTAACAAGTACATTGAAACTTTACCAATATAGTTTTTTTGTTCCTAAGCACCTTTACTTTCCAGTCCATGATGCGAATTGGTTCCACCCAAAAATCCCCTTCGTGTTCCACCTGGATCACATTCTAATCAATCATGTGATTAGGATCAGGTACATACTTTTTTAATAAAGACATATGGAACACATTATGAATTCTCATAGATACAAGTAATGATAGCATGTATGAAACTAGTCCTTATTTTCTAAGACCTTAAAAGGCCCACAATATATCATTGCCAACATTAGGGAACTTCCCAATTTCAACAAGCTTCTCTTGGATTTAACTTTTAGAAACAAATGCTCTCTGACTTTGAATTTTATATGTGTTCTCTTTTTATCATCATAGATCTTTTTCCAGTCTTGTGCAACTTTCAAATTCGTCCTGATATTTACCATCTATTCTTACATTTACTTTAACAATTCTAACCCAATCATGGCTATGCCTGTTGGATTATCCTAGCTTACTGGTGTGTTGCATTTTTTGCATACAGTGTTTCAAACATGATCATATTCAATGATTCTTGATACCCATTATTATAATAAAATTCAACTAAACAAATATAGTCCTCCCACCTAGAAGGTGTTCCATTACACACATTCTCAGGATATCCTCAATTATCTGATTATCTCTCTCTCTTCCCATCTGGATCTGGGAGATATGATGTACTAAAATTCAAATTTGTCCCAAATCCCTTAAAGAACCCCTTCCAAAAATTCGAAGTGAACTTGGGATCTCAATCCAACACTAATGCCTTAGGAACACCATGTAGCCTAACAATTTCTCTCATGTGAATTTCTGTAATATTGGTTTCCTTATGAGTTACTTTCACCGAAAAGAAATGTGCAACCTTTTTAAGGTTGTCCACCACTACCATGATAGAATCACGTTTCTTTGTTTTCCTAAGAAATTTGGTAATGAAATCGATAGTAACAACTTCCCATTTCCATTTAGGAATGGGAAATGGTTGCAGCAATGTCATTGGATGTCTATTCTTAACATTTACCTTCTAAAATTCCATACATCTAGACAAATACTTAGTGACATCTTTCTCCATACCAGGACAAAAATATTTGCCTCTTACAACTGTAATAGTTTTATGATATCTTGGGTGTCTAGCGTATGGCACATTATTCATCTTCTTTAGAACTAAATTTATCAATTCCTGAGAACTGGGAACATAAAATTTGTTCTAAAATAAGAAGATTCCATCCTATTCCATATTGTGATCCTTATATTTTTGTTGTATATCATTCTGATGTAAGATTTCTCTAACTTCCACATAATGTTTATCCGTTGTTACAACCTCTAGAATTATGTCATTTAAATATGTTATGTACATACTAATGGTTGTAGCATGCATTTTATGCAACCTTCTACTGAGTGCATCAACCACCTTGTTCTCTTTTCCCTTTATGTGCTTGATATTAAATTTATATTCACTAAGAAATTCCATCCATATAGTTTGTCTAGCATAATGTTGTTTGTTCAAACAAATATTACAGGACACTATGTTCTATCCTTAATTCAAATTTTATTTCCATAAAGTAATGCCTCCATATTCTTAAGGAATGTACTATGGATGCCAACTCCAATTCATGTGTAGCATAATTTATTTTATGCTCCAATTTTCTAGACTTAAAAAAATTACATGTTCATTTTGCATAAGGAATCTAAAATGTCCCACTTAGGAAAAATGATATAAATTGATAAGGACCAATGTAAGTGACACAACCCCTCTTTCCTCTTGGGGATTCCATGACCTCCCGGTCTTGGATATTCAAACTACTGGAACCGAATTGTTTCTTTGGGCCTTCAACAGACCCTCAACAATTAATTCACACATAGGTCCCCTTGATGTCGCCTGCGGGCTCAGACTACCTGCAACTCCTCTCTCTGGCGCTTGGAAACACCAATTCGTGAGTACTAGTCTCTCACTAGACTCTTTCTCCTATGTGACCATGGGATGTGATCGTGAGTCAACCCTTCGTAACCTCAAGATTCGTTGATATTGCGGCCTCTAGAACATGAATGGGAGGAAATCATTAGTGAATCCCATGCATGAGTAGTTGGAGGACATTTCCAGGCCGACATGACAACTAAAAAGGTACTACAAGTAGGCCTGTGATGGCCTACTTTGCGTAAAGAATATGAGGATCATGTTAAACAATGTGATAGTTGTTAGATTCTTGGACGAACCTTGTGGAAAAATAAAACGCCACTAAGTTGAATAAAATATAATCGATCTTTTGAAGTATGGGCTATCAACTTCATCGGGCCTCTTACACAAATGGAAAGAAGAACTGGTGCCAAGTACATCATTACTACAATTGAGTATGTGACTAAGTGGGAAGAAGTTCAGCTAGTCAAATCTTGTACGAAAGAGGTAGCAACTAAATTAATATACAAGAACATAATCACAAGGTTTGGTTGTCCTATGACACTAATCAACGACTAGGGAACTCACTTTGTAAATGAAACAATTAAAGTTATACTGGAAATTGTTTTAATCGACCATAGAAAAATGACATCCTATCACCCACAAGAAAATGGGGCAGTTCAATCCTTTAATAAAACATTACACAAAGGAATTACAAATATATGTGGCATAAATAAATATGACTGGGATGATATGATTCATGGAATCCTCTAGGAGTATATATCAACATTCAAAATATCAACTGGGTAGATTCTGTTCAAGCTAGTCTACAACCAGGAAGTTGTCACTCCCCTACAATTTTGGACTAAATTTGATAGGGTCGCAGCTATAGAAAAATTTGATGAGAGAAAAAACATGAATGACTGAATATACCAATTAAACAAGTTGGAAGAAGACAGGTTAATAGTGATCCATCACCAAGAGGTTCATAAGAAACAACAAAAAGCGTGGCATGATTGTCACTTAAAGAAAAAAGATATAAAAGAGGGAGACTTAGTTTTGTTGTATGACAGTCACATAAAAGGAAAAGCCAAAAAATTGGAAACAACATTGTTGGGGCCTTATGTGGTGGAAGATATTCGACCGACTAAGTCCAACTTAGAACGTTATTGGGGCATCCATTTAAGAAAGTAATTAATGGTGCCCGTTTAAAGAAATATCAAGTATAAAAGACAATAACCATGTAGTAAAAGTATAGCAGGGAGTTGCCAACATGAACCGACTAAACTAACTAATCATACTTATAAGAACTAAACCTTGCTTGAAATTAATAAACAAAAAAGAAGTTAGACAAATTCAGGTATAAAAAACTGAAAAGTTAAAGTATTTAAAGAATAGCCATAACACAAAAGGAAAAGAAACAATAAAGTAAAATGGAGAGAGAAAGCATCCCTTGGTCAAGCTCGAGACAAAATAGAAGAATATAATCTTGACATTCTACACCATCGACCAACTTAAGACAAAAAATTATAAGAAAAGAATCAAGCAAAAGGATCAGTCCGACTGCAAGAGAGTGTGGTTCAAGTGAGCATAGATGAGGCGAGAAAATTTCATATGAACACAAACCAAGAGAACATGATTGGCATGAAAAAAGATGACACCATTCAGACTTAGAAAAAAACCCAGCAAAATGAATGAACAAGTAATCCATCATCGACATAGACTAATTCATTCCAGTAATAAATATGGTTCAAGAATTCCTGTCAGTTGGCTAACATATCGACCATGTATAAAAAATTAAGACTTTGGAGGTCGAACCTGGAAAATAGTTGGTCAAAGAGATGTTGATGTCAAGAAAATAAGGAAATTCAATCCATGACAGGAAAATACAAATAATAATAACATAATTAACAATGATCAATGTCATAACGAAACGTATACCGCAACCACCTACAAATTATCATATCACGGGCAACGTTCACAAAGAAATCACTAGGATTATTGCACGAGCATATTATTAACAACTGTAAGGATATAAACATGAAAAATGTACCACAGACATTCAGGAAATACCCAATTACGATAAGCCATATATTATATTGTACCTCAAATAAGTTGCACTCATAACAACATGATTTGATTCAACAACTACCTAATTTTGTACTTCACAATTTGGGGAAATCGAGCCTCATGTGGGGAAATTTCGCTGCTAGTTCGGACTAGATTCAATATCATGAACCTAAACTCTATTTAACAAAGCCAAGTAAGGATAAAATTCACTCTGCAGAAAGATAATTACTAGAGTAGAAACCATGAGCTGGAAAAAGTTAGTAGTTGATGACCCTCCTAGATCAAGTTTCCAAAATTCAGAAGCAGGTCAACCATCTTGGTCTAGATGTGAGAAGAGTAATTTCCCCTTCATATAAATATTCATAGGGCTCCTCCGGGTCCACAATCCATTAGTGAAGGTAGAAAAAATTATTATTTCTTGCGTTGGATGAAGAAAGAAAATTTGGAAAAAAAATTCCAAGAAACACTCCTACTCAAGAAGAAGTGACTAGGAAACCAAACCGAGGGCGATGCAAAAACAGAGTATTAGGAAATAAAAAGTTCGTAATGGTATCCAGGAAGTATCCTACTCACAGGAAAAGGATATCCTCAAACTAGTAAAACACATGAACACTACACATACGAGACGCAGTTGAGTTGATCAGTTGTAGAGAGTCAGGAATAGTAAGATAGTCGACAATAGTACCTTAAGTCGGCCAATCATATAAATGTTTTGTCTCTTCTTCTTACATGTTTATATTTCTATCTTCATCTTATACTTTTCCATATCATAATATTGTAATCAAAATATGAAAAAAATTACTTTTTATTACCCCTACTTGCTCGAGACGAGCATTTCCTTTGGATCCAATAGTTTGGGATCAAGCCATGCTTGATAGCTTGAAGGTGCTAGATAACAAGTGGACTTGAGCTATTGATTTTTGGTTTGCTCAAGTGAAGGAAGGATACATTATTGAGTTTTCTATAGAATATAGTGATTCTTTTAACAAGGCTAAAAGAAAGTTTGAATAAGGTCCAAGGAAGCAGATGCTAGAAGAGATTCCACTTTCGATCAGTATGTTTTTCATAGAGAGAATAATGATGCCCATGGTCCACAATACAATGGCCGAGTAAAACTCCTAGAATTTGTGGTGGATTTGAAAAAGGTGGGGGAAAATGAGCCAAAATATGGATCTATTGAGGAGGATCCAAGAAGTTGTTGAGATGGGGTGAGGTGTGGAATGGAACCATAAGAGAAGAGGAGAAAAAGATCTGAGAAGTACGCAAGAAGAGTTGAGATAAAAAAAAGAGCAGAAGAGAAAGGTGGAAAATAGTTATCCAGTAGTGTGCAACGAAGGGTCGGGTCTAAGATGAAGAGAAAAGAAATTGCACCAAGTGGTAGTGTAGGAGTAGATGCTATGACATAGTGGATCATAGAAGAAGATAGGGCGGAGAAGAGGTGTGGCATAGAGGAGATTATGTCTAGTAGGGATATGAGTAGTGATACTAGTACATACCTAGGTGACGAAGTTTGTGCCCCTTAGTTGTTGTGGAGTGCCACAACCTTATAAGAATATGAAGAGGAGAGTAGTGGTGCACTGGTAAACGAAGAGTATTGTGTATGAAGTAGAAATGTTCTATTTGGAGAAGTAGATTGCGTGTGGAGTGGCAGTGCATAGATTAGACTGGGAGAAAATGCTCAAATTTGTAGTGAGTAGGCTAGCTTGAAAGACAAAGAACACATTTGTGGTGCACATATACGACATGATGGAAAGACACATAATGTTGGTGCACCATAAAAAGGAGAAGATGAAGGCTCCCCTAGTGGTGGGGGAGATGACTTGAAAATAGTGGATGGTCTTGCACAAATTCAAGTAGATATCTCTTCGGGTCACCTCACGATAAATTTCAGAAGAAGATGGACTTACCCCCCCTTTGTACCACCCCCTTGTGAATTTTTAATCAAGAAGAAAACAAATAATATAGTGGATAGATTGGAGGTTAAAAAAGAGAAGAAGGAGTGTCGAGACAAGTGAAGAAGAAGACAAAGTTAGAAATACTTTTCCCCAAGCAATAATGGTGTAGAAAGGTCCATCCAATAATAGTCAGAGAAGAGGAACTATATCTAGTTCGAGGATGGTGAATTAATATAGTACATTGAGATTTCCCATTTTCCATGGAACATGTAAGGACGATGGAGAGAAACACTCGCTCACCTATGAAGAAATTTGGTCAATAAAGAGATTTACAGATGACGCGACTAGTATTGCACATCTAGAGACTACTTTCAGGGATAAATCCCTGACGTGGTACATGAAATACAAGGCTACTATGCCACCAGAACAAGAAATGTCCTTGGTAGAGATCAAGAAACATATTCTTAGGTATTTTCAAAAGCCTAATTCAGAATCACAATGCATTACTGAAATTAAGGAAATCAAACATAAGGAAGGATAAACCATTTGGGACTATGAATAGCATTTCAAAATCTTGTTGGATAGGTTGGTGTTTTGAATCCAAGATTTGGAACACAAATAATGGTTCATTGCAATGTTACTCCCCCATATTTGTGTCCCGCTCACCCAGGAAATGATGACGACTTAAGAAGAGGCATTCGAGATCGTGATGCACTTAGTAGCTACACCTGGATGCATAGAGACATCGACTGGATTGGCGTAGATTTAGTCACAACTGGCCAACCTAATGATACAACTGCAATATATGGCCAAGACCAAATTCATGCACGATCATGTATGGTGTACTACATGTTGTTCTGAGGGGCATGGTAGAGACGAGTGCCCTGTCCTTCTAAATTATGTGGTGACAGGTGTGCCAAGTCTATTTCCATATGGACAGTACAAAAGGTGTGAAATATGCAGGCATTGGGGCCATGTGAAACCCCATTGTCCCACATTGAAGAAATACCAGACAACAACTCATGCCCCATTCTATGAGTTCTCCAAGTCTATCGACCGTGATGTCAATAACTGTCGCTCCCTCTATCTAATGCAAGACAACATCTGTGATGCATTCTAGGTACAAGAGGATAAAAAGGGTGGTGAGCATGGTGGCACATATAGAGGAAGATATCAAGGAGGATCTTGAGGTGGATATGGGCATGGTCACATCCATAGATATGAAAGAGGAGGAGGTATACCCTCCACATGTTTCAATTGCGGTGAGATTGGTCATGTCTCACTATTTTTCACAGAAACATGCATGATCTGTGCATATTGTTATAGTCCTGAACATGTAACCAAGGATTTCCTCGACTTACTAAAGAAGTGGGAATACAAGAAAACCAACTGTAATATGGTGCATGTAGAGTTGCACAAAAAGAAGAAGAAGAATGAGGAGGATGAAGTACAAGTAGTGACCTGTGAAGGGGAAAAGGAAGGGGACGACTTTGAGCATGGTGAAGGTTGAGGTAAAAAACAAGAGGAAAATATTAGGAATGCTCCTCAACCCCCTCTAGAGTTTGATGTTTCTCAATAGAAGCAGCTTCTGCACGATGCACAAAGAGAACTTAGGGAATAAAGAACACGCGAGGAGTTGAAACACACGACTCAAAGGTATCTTGAAGAGGTAGGGATCCATGATGAAGTATATATGGTGACACAAAGGTTTCTAGAAGAAGAGTAGACCCATGAAGATGTGCAGTGGGCGATGTAGAGGTTGGTGCAAGAATCTCTCACATGCAAGGAATTGTAGCACTCGATGCAAACATATTTGGAGGAGGCTCATGTGCATGATGGAATACAATGCCTGACCCAAAGATAGATAGAGGAAGAACACAAATAAACTATGTTGTGACAAACTCAACAAAAAGCATATGAATAACAATGTCGAGAGTATTTGCAACGCACAACATGCTCAAAAGCCTTATGTGACCTAGGTCGCATGGTAGAAGATGAAGATCAAGTCAATACCTTCTTGAACTAATGTTTGTGATTGTGTAAATATCCAGAAGTTGCAAGTAAGTTGACCCAGATGTTAGCTACTTGCATGAAATAACAAGGAGAGGATACCACCAGATCCAGGTGGATATTGGTGGCCACCCACCTATTCCAGTTGGCTCCTCTTGATTGTTTTTAGTTCAACAAATTCTTCTATACTTATTTGTAATCATGGGTTCTACACTTCCGTAAATTTTTGAATCCCTACACATCTTCCAGGTGGATACTGGTGGCCTCCCATCTAATCCAAATGGATTATTTTGTATGTTTTTATGTTAGGACATCTTGTTGTACTTCCAAGGTTGTTTTGGGGCCCTAAACATTTATTTTTGTCTCTCCATAGTCAAATTGTAGATGGAGTCAGATTTTTATGATGTAATGTGTATTTCTCTGAAACACCTTTCCAATGGGCTATCATGTGCTTAAAAAAGAGGTCGAATGCAAAAGTTACGACCCTGGGAAGTTGAGGTACCAACTTACCCTTAGGGGCCCACATAACTTTTGGTGTTTCACCTCCTAGGGTTAGGTTTTTGGATGTCTAGGGTTTTGGAATTCATGAGTAATATCAAAAAGTCCTCTAGAGCCTCATTTTAATCATTCTTCTTAGACGGATGCACGTAGATGCCACATCTCTTATTAGAGATATCTACCACCATTCGAGCAAGTGTTTAAGTTCAACAATTTTACAGTTTCAGACTATTTCATTTATTCAATAGAAGATATTATTCACTGGATATCTGTGTTGTTCTTCATCTCTCTGTGTTTATTGTATTCAGTCTATTAATTAGTTTGTTCCCCTCCTAAAAAAAAATCAATTGTATCAGAGTAGTCTGCTCTTCATTTGTTTTTATTCATGCATGTCCCTGACAAGATCTGGGTATAAGAAGTTGGGACTTGAACGAATCGATTCGTTGCAAGATCGTTCGCGCCGAGATTGACGAAAAAACCTGGGGGATGAAAAGAAAGATGATGGAGAAGGAGATCCTTTTAAAATGTTGCTCAAGGAATCCCTCACGCAACAAAGGAATGAAATGATGGACAATTTTGCATATATCCTGTTGGAGATATGGCTATAACAGAAGACTAACGCAGATGCTGAAACACAGAAGACGCAGACTGTCAAGGTTGTCATTGATGGCAATCGGTTGGTTATGGAGCAGTCAATGGTTATGGAGCAGTCAAGGTTGTCAACACGCACAAGAGATGCTGGAACACAAATGCTGGAACACAGATGCTGAAACGTAGATGCTGAAACAAAAATGCTGGAACACAGATGCTGAAACGTAGATGCTGAAACACAAATGCTGGAACACAGATGCTGAAACGTAAATGCTGAAACACAAATGCTGGAACACAGATGCTGAAACGCAGATGTTGAAACGCAAATGATGGCACACAGATGCTGAAACACAGTGCTGATACAGAGCTGGAACACAGAAGCAGGAACGCAAATGCTGGCACATAGATGCTGAAACACAGTGCTGAAACAGAGCTGGAACACAGAAGCAGGAACGCAAATGTTGGCACATAGATGCTGAAACACAGTGCTGAAACAGAGCTGGA
>ML778325.1:333169-365153 GCA_009831015.1 Picea engelmannii | reverse complement strand
CTCATAAAAGATGAGATGTAACGAAGTTGGAGCTTGCTGAACATCTTAAGAAGACGAGGTTTTTTCCCTGGTTGGGTTTCCTCTTGAAAAATTTGTGTCTCATACTTGTGAATGAATGCTGTGTGTGATTGTTGTTCTTTATGTTATCTGCTTTATGTTTAAAACTCTGTATTTCACAGTAAAGACTCACTGCCACTAAGATTAATGATTCAAAGTTAAAAAGTGAGAAATGGTTAATAATCTACACTAACTGATTCACCCCCCCCCCCTCTCAGTTAGTTCATACCTGTAACATATCCTTCGACAACTACCCACAGAAGAAGCATATTTATCAAGAGACCATGCAACCCCCTTCAAGGTACAGGTAAATTTTGATATTCCATTATTTGAAGGACTGATAGATGTAGATGTTGTAGATAAATGGTTGAATCTAATCGAAGGGTATTTTTCGATCCACAATTTTTTCGATAGGGAAAAGATTACTTTTTCACTCCTCAAGGCCATCCCCCATGTTTAGGATTGGTGGGATACTTAGTTTTAGAAAAGGGCCATAGAGGAATCAAAATATTTGTGGTTTCCCCTACATGGGATTCCTTCTGAGATTCCATTAAAGAACAATACTACCCCATCAAGTACACCCGATGGACCACCCTGTGCCAAGAAAGGGACAAGTCATTACTAGATTTCACAAATAATTTCCATACTCTGCACACAAAATTGGGCATGAAAGACTCTGAGCGAAATTTGGTGCTCAAATATCACAGTTGTTTGCACAAATACATTCAAAAATAAAAGGAGTTTATGTACATCACCTCATTGGGTATGGATTATTGATATGTTTTCAAGATCGAGAAAAAAATTAAGCATAAGAGGAAAGAGTTTGGATCAGAAAACTCCTCATAACTAAAGTAGGGAAAAGGCATCCCCACCACATGCCAAGGGATAGAGAAAAGATGCCCACTCTCAGGACAACTAGTCCAAGCCACACAAGAAGGGAAATGAAAGGACAAATAAGGACATGGGAAAATGGTGTGAATACCATAAAATCCCTTGGCACAACATTGAAGAATTTCGCTCCAAGAAGTCACTTGTGGCCGAGTTGAAGGCGTCTGAGTCCAAGGGTGATTATGAATTCAAATCAAATTAGAAGGAGGGAACCAGATTATCGATGTGGAACCCAGTGCCACCATCGCTACCACCAAATTCTAGCCAAGCGAGCCAAAAGAACCAGAGGAAGGGGAACACATTTTTCACTCACAAATGTGGGTAAAGGGGGCTCCACTTCATTTCATTTTCGGTAGTGGTAGTTAGAAGAACCTGATCTCAATATAGTTCGTCAAGCGACTGGACATGCCGATGACACCGCACCTACATCCCTACACCATCGGTTGGCTTCTACAAGGAATATATCTCCGTGTCAGCCAACAATGTCGTCTTCCCTACGACATCAAGCCTTTCAAAGACGAGGTATTGTGTGATATTTCTCCCCCTTAAGTTCATGATGTTATTTTATAAAAATGATATTTGTGGAAGCGTCATGTTGTGTATGAGTCTAGACCTCGTAATGTTATTATTACTTTGGGTGGACAATTGTACATGATACCAAAGGTAGCGTTGCCTACCGCTATTTCTTTAATCTCTACTAAGAAATCTAGTAAGTTCATTTCACATATTGGGAAGGTCGTATTCTTTTTGATCCGTTCTCACAGTAATAAGAAGGTTGCCTTCACATCCATGGCCTCTACAAAGAGCCTCTATTTGCAACAGAAGCAAGTGGACATGATCATGGAAGAGTAAAGAGACATCTTCTCCTCACCCACTGGGGTACAGACTCACTTCCAAGTCAAGCATCCAATTGATCTGATCCCTAGTGCACCTCTACCTAATGGAGAAGTCTATCGTCCCTCACTAATGGAAAATGACGAAATCAAGTGTCATATCCAAGATCTTCTTCAAAAGGGGCACATCAGACCCACCTCCTCCCCTTCTGGAATCTCGATTGTACTGGTGTAGAAGAAGGACTCAACTTGGTGACTCTACATTGATTACAAAGGATTAAACAAAATCACAATCATGAACTGGTACTGAATTCCCAGGATTGATGACCTTCTTTACCAACTCAAGGGGGAAAATTTCTTCAGCAAGATTGACCTAGAGTCTGGCTACCACCAGGTTCCCATCAAACCAATTGATGTATGGAAGAAAACCTTCAAATCCAAATATAGCCTATTCAAATGGTTGGTCATTCCCTTTGGCTTAACAAATGCCCCAACAACTTTCATGAGATTGATGGATGATGTATTGATAGCCTTCAACAACTCTTTTGTAGTGGTATATTTGGATGACATCCTCATCTTCAGCAGAACATGGGAGGAGCACATGTGTCATATTCAGCACAAGCTATATACCAACTTGGAAAAATGATCCTTTGGCATGAACATGGTCTAATACTTGGGCTACATTGTTGATAAGCATGGGGTACATGTTGGTCCATCTAAGATTCAAGTCATTCATGACTAGACAACCTCAACTACACTCACCGAGCTTAATATCTTCTTGGGATTGGCCAACTTCTACCGATGGTTCATGTTGGGCTTCTCCCATATTGAATGGGCCCTCAACCAAGTGAACAAGGGAGATGGCAGGGAAAATTTCGTGTGGGGGAAGGAAAAACAATGAGCATTTGATGATCTAAAGCATCGCTTGTGCTCAGCCCCAGTACTCTCCTTTCCTGATTTGTAACAACCATTTGATATTGAGAATGATGCATCTGACAATGTTGTAGGCACAATTCTCACTCAGTACGGTCATCCAGTGACATACCATAGTGAGACACTCTCAGACACTATCTGAAAATACCAAACCTATGAAAAATAAATGTATTCCATTGTCCAAGCTTGTCGTCAATGGAAACCTTACATTTTGGGAAAGGAGATGATCATCCACACTAATCACAAGCCTCTTCAGCTCATACAGACATAGGGGAAATTTCATAATGACTACCATCAAAAGTGGTCCACCTACCTGTAACAATTCCATATCAACATCATGTATAAGACAAGGAGCTCAAATCATGTCGATGACTGCCTCAGTCGACCTCCTGTGGTTTCACTCACCACCGTGCTCTATTCCTGTGGACACGAGGCATCTGAGTGGCCCCAACTTTATCAACAAGATCTAGACTTCGCCACCACCTACCATATCTTGGGTACAGGTGCGAATGTCATTGATTTTCACATTCAGGTCAGAATATTATGCCATATGGCCCATCTCTGTGTCCTATAAGCGAGCATGCAAAGATGATTTGGGAATTTCACTATAATCGGATGGCAAGATATTTTGGCGTGGAGAAAATTGTGTTCATTTTACAGAAACATTTTTTTTGTTAAAAAATTCGACAAGATGTCAAAAATTATGTGAGATCTTGCACTGATTATGCCATTTCCAGGCTATCCATCAAGAAGAAAGGCTTGTAAACCCCTCTTCCTACTCCCGAGAATCCTTGGAAATCCATCTCAATGGATTACATGTCTGGGATTCTGTCCACCAAGAAAGACAATGATTGTGTATTTTTGGTCATTGATCGGTTTTCGAAGATGGCCATCCTCACAACCTGCAAGAAGAATATAAAAAAGGAAGATACTTCCAAGATCTTCTTTGAACGAGTATGGGTCCATTTTGGGATACCACATGCCATCATCTCCAACCAGGAAAACAGGTTTCTCAACACATTTTGGTTGAGTCTTTGGTCATTGTTGGAAACCAAGATCACTAAATCCACTTCTTTCCACCCCCAAACAAACGACCAAACAAAGGTTGTCAAGAATATGATTGTGCACATCCTTCCCATGTACAACTCCAAGCATTCAAGTACATGGGATGAGAGTCTCCCCTATGTTCAACACAATTACAATAGGTCTCTCCATAACACCACCAACCATATCCCATTTCAGGTGGGGCTGGGACTCCAACCCTTGGGTCCCATTGATGTTGCACTACCTCTTGCCACCAGATAGATATACTCTTCCCATTTTCATTCTGAGACCGACAAAGATTCCAGATTCATTGAGCAGATTCAGCACATCCACCAACAGGTCCATGATATTTTGGAGAAAGCTAATGATAAGTACAAGCAACACCATGATCAACACATGGTACCACACTAGTTTCAGATTGGAGAAAAGTCTGGTTATATTTGCAGAAGGAGCATCTTATAGATCCCCATTGGAAGCTCCTCACACTTATCTATGGGCCTTACACTATCACCAAGGTTGTGGGTAGCAATGATTTTGAGCTCAACACTCCACCCTTCCTTGGCTTGCACCCAGTGTTCAATGTGGACCTCCTTCGGCCATATTTCCCACCATTATTGGACACCTAAGAGATTGCAAAATAGATGACACCAATAGAGCTCAACCATGAATGCATGGAAAAATATTCCATTGATCATATAGTGGACACACATGTCAAGGTCACTTGCCAATAGAGGATCCAACTTTATCAGGTTGTCAAGGCAGGGCGACTCCTACACCAAGGAAAGTGGCTCACCTGAGGCCGAATTCAGCAGAAGGTTCCTCACCTAATGGGGGAACTCAATGAAATGGAAACCATTGCTTCCTAAGGGGGGAGGATTGATCCAAGTGGATATTGGTGGCCACCCACCTATTCCAACTAGTTCCTCTTGACTGTTTTTTGTTCAACACGTTCTTCTGTACTTCTTTGTAATTGTGGGTTCTACACTTATGGGGTTGTTTGAAGCCCTACACATCTTCCAGGTGGATACTAGTGGCCTCCCATATAATCCAACTAGATTATTTTGTATGTTTTTATGTCAACACATCTTATTGTACTTCCAGGGCCGTTTTGGGGCCCTAAACATTATTTTTTGACTTGCCATAGTACAACTATAGATAGAGTTAGAGTTTTATGGAATAATGTGTATTTCTCTGAAATACCTTTCCAATGAGCTATCACACACCTAAAACAAAGGATGTATGCAAAATTTATGACCCAGGGAAGTTGAGGTACCAAATTTCCCATAGGGGCCCACATAACTTTTGGTGTTTCACCTCCTAGGGTTAGGTTTTTGGATGTCTAGGGTTTTGGCATTCATGATTAATATAAAAAAGGCCTTTGGAGCCTCATTGTAATCACTCTGCTTAGACATATGCACGTAGCATCCAGATATCTTCAACGAAATAGCTACCACCATTCAAGCAATTGTTTTAGTTCAACATTTTTATAGTTTCATCCTATTCATTTATTCAATAGAAGATATTTTTCACTAGATATCTATGGTGTTATTCATATCTATGTGTTTATTGTATTTAGTTTATTAATCATATCATTTTGCTCCTAAATCTGTATCACCACCATATCTGCTCCGCTGTCAAAAAGGGATGTTTTCCAGATCACCAAGAAAAAGCACATTGCCTGAGAATTTAAGATGACAACAAAGCATGGTGGGTACAATATGGATGGAGTAATGTTGGATCTGGGATTCAACGAGAACATGTTGCCAAGAAATATTGGGAAGTGATGGGTAATCCTAAGTTGTTCTATTCACCCATTCATCTCTGATTGGCCAATCAATACAAGATCAACCCCATCGGTCAGCTAGAGTAAGTAGAAGTGAACATTGAAGGAGTGAAAACAAAGGCCGACTTCGATGTTATTGAGATCATGGATGAGTCTGACCCATATCCTGAACTACTAGGGATTGATTGGGCCTTTGACAATAATGAAGGGTTAAATTTGAAGAAGAGGTAAATGTCCTTTGGAACTAACACCCTACTCATGGTTGCGACACTATATCCATATCAGGGTGACTGGTACAATGAGCCATTAGATGAGGAAGCACAAATTTCGATGATTGAAAATATTTACAAAATCACAAGGCATCATGAGTACTACATCAACTCCACTACAAAAATAGACTTAAGCTAGAGGACTGTCAAGTATCGTGACATGGATTCTGAGGATTCCATGGAGAGGTGGAAGAATAAAATATATGAAGTATCCACGAGGAAGTGCACTCATATGTCTGTAGAAGAGTGCATGGAATAATTTGGATCATATATGTATGATGGGTCAGAGCCAATGGACATATTAATTGCATGGATACAGTGGATTCCCAAGTACCATAGGACTTGCACACTGGACTCAGTCCTGACAAAGATTCTTGCATGATGGTGGGCTTCACATTACCAACCTTATTAGGAATGGGTAACCATAGAAGCAGATATGGATGAAATATTTAGAATGAGGGAAATTGTCCCTCACATTACCTACCTTTGTGCAAGAGGATGGTTAGCCAAGAAATGACGTGGGGAACGTCGTAAATATTTGAACCAAAAATGTGCATGCCCACTACTCATTCCAAAGTTTTTTGCTGAATTAACATGGAAACCACCAGCACCTACTCTAGAAACAATTGCCTAGGACGTCAGCGTCGATGAATCATTCAACAAAATCCCACCATTTCCTTCCCATCCCATGGTGCCAATAGATGAGATAAATGCAAGCATTGATCAACTCTTGCATCAATGGATACTACCAGAACCATACGTGTTTGATGTCGATCCCCTGTGGCTGAACTTGCTCAAGGGAATAAGCATGGGGCCATGATGCAACCCACTAGGGGTCGCTACAATCAAATAATAATAAGGTCGAATCAATCCGGGGTGCGCAAGGAACTTGCACGGTTCCCCCAACAAATAAGACTTGTGTATGTGCAGTTGAGTCCACAGTATTATTACTAAGTACAAACAACTAATGTCAACAGATTTCAGCAGTGGTCAATGGATCATATTGATCAATATTATAGGAATTCCCAAGTATAGTTGGTGTTAGAATATAGAATATTTTGTGCTCATTTTACCATTGACGATACCCTCGTCACCCAACCATAGGCCGAAGCCACCCTCCGAGCACCTTAACCTTGACTAAGAATTACTCTAGAAGCAAACCCTAGGCTAGATAGCCAAACAAGGTGTAGCACATATTCCTCCAAGGATAGTGCACCAACAATAGTTGATCAGATAGTCGAAACCCTAGCCAAGAGATATTCCAAGCCAACACTGAAACTGGTTGTTGTAGTAGCTACACCTATAGCTCTCCTCCACACGTGCGCACCAAACTGGGAACTGCAGTGTGCACCAGTTTCTCTCTACAATTATGAGATGTGTCAAATGAGAAATGGTGCCCTATATTTATAGTGGTTTTGACAGATTTGATGGGGCCGGATTCTCCTTTTGGATATGTGTACGTTCAATATATTAATATTATTTCTGGCCAACTTCTTCTCTTGGAGGATAATAACCTAATATAAATTATCTTTTTGAGCCGACAAGACTTCTAGGGTTATTAGCCAACTCATTAGGGTTTTCTCTTTCTTTCTGGAGTCTTCTATTCTCATCAGGTTTACACATGGAGGTAAATACCTCCCGCAACTACCATAATATTAACACTCCCTCCTAGCTAGGGAGGTATTACAAGTAATGGTCTTGAGCACAAAAACATACCATTTACCCGGTAGCATCAATATAGTCGTCTAGACTATCTCATGACTAGATTATGAGCATCACCATCACCATCAGTTGCATCAACTCTCGAAACCATACTTCATCTGAGTAATTAGACATGATGTTGGATAAGTCACTCACACCATAGAGTGATACAAGAGGCATTCTTATAAGCTAGAAGAGTAAATGACCTGAACCATTTTCCGTCCGAAAAATCTCTGTTCATCATTCATCTGGATGATGATGATCTCCAATAAACTGTTGATAGTCTTCAAGGAATTTATAATAAAAATAGAACACAATTGTGTCTATCCATAGTAGTACATAACTACAATCCAGTGGTACACTACCACACCAAGTAACACACAAGTACTTGATCAACAACGTATAGTCACGAACAGTGAAACATATTCACCACATTAATCTTCATCTACTGTAATACAGTCTTCATAACAAATATCTGATAGAAACCTGCACAGAAACAATGTTATGATATAAAATGAATCATCTGGGCCAATATTTCACTCACATATGTGAGCTCTGAAAGAATATCTACCTCAGAGTAGAATAATGAGATATCTGTACTATTCTTCTCAAGCAAGAAAGAATAATTGTCATGTCTTCTGAACCTAGACCATTCCCCACCCTGGGCCATTCTTCCTACACTAATCAAAGTGCACCCTGGAGAGAATGTATAACCCTAAAGAATGGTGATCCTGGACCATTCCCCACCCTAGGCCATTCCTCCTACACTAATCAATGTGCACCCTGGAGAGAATGTATAAACCCTAAGGAATGTCTATCCCTGATTGTTGAGCCTGGACCATTCCCCACCCTGGGCCATTCCTCCTACACTAATCAAAGTGCACCATGGAGAGAATGTATAAACCCTAAGGAATGACTATCCAGACCATTTCCTCTGTTAACCACAAGAGGAAAAGACTGTCCTGCATCAACCTCCAAAACATACCATTCCTCATGTTAACCACAATGAGAAATTGTTGTCTGGCAAGGCGGGGCAGTCTTCTTGAGTAACCCTCAAGAAGAGAGACTACCCTAGACCACTCCCCATGTTAACTACAATGGGAAGTCACTATCTATGATACATAAGAAATCATACTACTTCCCATGTTAACCACAATGGGAAGTGACTGTCCATTAGAAGTCTCAATCCACTTTCTGAACAGGAAAGCACATGTCCAAGATGGACTATTTTTCAAATTTAAAGATGAATGTCTTCAATAATGTTTTCAGTGCTCCCTCCTAACTTGGAGAGTCATTTCTTTATTTTTCAATAAGAAGGAATTTGTTTCCACGAGCTCTAGCTTGAGTACGCAAACTCTTTCATCTTGGATAGAAGTTTTTACCAAAATGTATGCTTATCTACTCATCTGTGGAGATATGTATTGGAGAATCATTTTCTCCTTTCTGGACTTCATCATGGATAATGTAATTCTTGATTTCAAATGTACTTTAGTCTGGAACACTGTGAAGGCTTCATGTTGATCTGAATAATAGAGTATCTCATAGTTGGAAAAACTGGAACATATCTATGTGGCACTTCTTTTGTCATCATGAGATCTGATCTACTGAGTAATCATCTTGATGTGATAGGGAATCCTCACCACACTTCTGCTGTTCATTGGAGGTTCTCCACCAAGTTATCTTATTTTATCTGCATATAAGAGTCTCTTTTTGGTATGCCTCAAAGTCTTGAGATTTCTCTTCATGCGCTCTTTATTCAATTTCTCTGGAGAACATTCTTTGCATTCATCTGATGTAGAATTCTGACTCATGGATGTTGCAGATGATATAATGACTTATGTAGAGATAAGTCTAGTTTACTGGAACAAGTAATCATCATAGTCTTCTCCCTCCATCTAGGAGAACCTCTAGTTTTGGATCTAGCAATTCTTTTTTTCATAAGTCTTTCATACACTATTCTTCATCATGGCTTTCAGTTCCTCTTCTTGATTGCTTTTATTGAGTTCATATCAGGTTGGTAATCTTTTGATTCTTAATATTATGACTGGTTGTTCTGACTTTTCTTTCTTTCTTGGAATATTCATGTTCTTCTTCATGTTTTTCTATAGCTCTTGGGTCCATGGAGTTTCTTATAGTTTCCATGCCCTAGAGATTCCATTTCTTCCTTTCATCATAGGATCATGGATCTGGATGGACAACCAGGAACACTTTAATGATTCTCTTCGAAGAAGTCTTCTTCTGCGGTTGAAATGAACATGTACTGTCTTTCATGACTGCTACCATGGATATATATATTTCATCATCTTCAATGAATCATAGGATTAGCTCCTTCCTAATCCTTGCTTCATGTATAAGTTCATATAATCGTCTCCCTCCATCTAACATAGTACATGCTTCCATATGCATCCTTATTGTCTTCTGCAATGTATAATTGGCTCTCTTGTCTAACAGATTCCACGCTTTTGTCTTGTTGTTTTCTACAAAATGTCATAAGTCTTTTTCCAATTTCCTCTCGATTGCTGACTTCTTTCTGTCTTTGCTTCTTCTAAGTCTCTTCATTATTGATTCAACTTATCTTGTAATAGCTTCCACATGATTTGTATTTCATTCTTTTATGTGTATTATCTAATGATATCTATTTTCATCTTGTTTGTTCTTCCATAGGTATGGTTCTTCTTGGAACACATTATCTTTCAAGAGATAGATATACAAGATATGTACAGAGATGATGCAAACAAGATATGTACAAGAGATAAGAAGAGTGTTGTTACCTTTTAGAAGAAGAAGTCTCTTCCATCCTACTTAGTCTTCTTTGTAGGTTCCTTTTCTTTGGAAATCGATGCTTCGTGTTTCTCCTTCCTTTTCTTTAGCTTAGATCAATGATTCTTGTAGTGACCGTACTTTCGACAGTTGAAGCATTTCACTTTTGAAATGTCTTTTTCTTGATTTGGCTTCCTCCTTGAACCAAACTTCCTTTTGTTCCTAAAGTTCTTGAATCTTGCTGCAAAAGCTTGATCGTCGTACTTCTTTTGGGGTTTCTCTTTTGCATTGATCCTTGATTCTTCTTGAGAACAACAAATCCAGAGTTCTTCAAATGTCATATACTCCTTCCTTGTGTTCATGCTTGCGGCAAATGCATCCCATGTCTTGGGAAGACCATTGAGTACTATGTTCACCAATTCCTTTTCTGAAGTGATCTCTTCAATAGCTTGTAGTTTCTCTCTTAACTGGGAGATCCTTAAAAAGTATGATGTTATGTTGTTGTCATCATTCATCTTCATGTTACAGAGCTCATTCTTCAAACTCATAACTTGTCCAATGTTTCTGACTGAGAAGAGATTTGTTAGGGAATCGTACATCTTCTTCGATGAGTCAACATGGGAGATGTAGGGTATCAAGTGGTATTTTATAGAATCCACTATGATACTCATGGCATTGATGTCAACATATTTGAACTTCTCCACAGTTGCAACATTATGTGGTTCCTTCTCTTTTCCTTCTTCAAAATCTAGCTTCACGATCTTTCCTTTCACGATATCCAACACTTTATTCTTAGCAAGGATGAGGTCAATCCTTGTATTCCACGCTCTGAAGTTAGAAGCTCCATCTAACTTGTTCTCAGACTTCATAGAGTTAGTCATGGTTTGCTTGACTTGGTCAAACCCTAGATCTGACCAGAAATTCAAACTTCATGTCTTAGCTTGCTAAGAGTATCAGAAGATGCGCTAGGTTAGGGCATACTGATCTATCTGGAGATTAGTTCAATCCATTCATTTAAGGTGCCTCAACAAGAGGATTAGTGTTTCTGCAATTGCTCCTGCTAGTAACCCTAGTGACAGTGTCTTAGAAGCTGCTTCTGCTAGTAACCATAGCAGCAGTTCCTCAACGAGCTCAATATCTAGTGGCTATGTTTCCTTCCAGCGTTTAGACTGAATGAAGGAGGTGTGGGCCTATAACCTGTTAGAATGTGGAATATTGTGTGCTCGTTTTACCATTGACGATACCCTCGTCACCCAACCATAGGATGAAGCCACCCTTCGAGCACCTTAACCTTGACTAAGAATTACTTCGGAAGCAAACCCTAGGCTAGATAGCCAAAAAAGGTGTAGCACATATTCCTCCAAGGATAGCGCACCAACAATAGCTGATCAGATAGTCCAAACCCTAGCCAAGAGATAGTCCAAGCGAACACTGAAACTGGTTGTTGTAGCAGCTGGACCTGCAGCTCTCCTCCACATGTGCGCACCAAACTAGGAACTACAGTGCGCACTAGTTGCTCTCTGCAATTCTGAGATGTGTCAAATGAGAACTGGCACCCTGTATTTATAGTGGTTCTGCCAGATTTGTTGGGGCCAACTTCTCCTTCTGGATATGTGTCTGTTCAGTATATTATTATTATTTATGGCCGACTTCTTTTCTTGGAGGCTAATAACCTAATATAAATTATCTTCTTGAGCCGACAAGACTTCTAGGGTTATTAGCCAACTCATTAGGGTTTTCTCTTGCTTTCCGGAGACTTCTATTCTCGTCAGGTTTACACATGGAGGTAAATACCTCCCGCAACTACCATAATATTAACAGTTGGTAATAGTGCATTAACTAGTCCATTGACAAAAGGATGATTGACCTAATTCCACATTCAATGCAACTGTCAATTTCACCACTTAGCAGGAGGTTCGACGTTCTGATCCTACTCCCCAACCATCATATAGATTCTATCGCACATGCATAAAGGATCGTGGGAGTTGCATGAAAAACTTCTTGCATTTCCAAAATATGTAAGCATGATTGACCCCGTAACACAATTATGATGTCTGGGATCTAATGTCCAATTCATGCGAGTATCAGATGGATTTCCTAGTGGGTACACCTATTTTGAGCCCCTTCTCTCACCTTGTTCCATATATCCACATCCCTCCTCCAGTAGAATGACCAGGGCTACTAGCTCGACCTAGTTGTCCTAAAGTCAAAAAACATGCAGAGAAGGATACACTCTCTGAACAACACCTTAACTCTATTCAGTGTTGATTGTTTGGTGGGGGGTCTTAAGAAAATCCATTATTCCCCTCCATAGAAACCAATGAAGGTTATGAAGGGAGAATATGGTTGCATGCACTCCAACTCTCTCTTTTTCCATGCGGCCCACGTCAGTCATTCACGGACCCGAGTCGAGTTGCACCTACATATTGCCTTGATTATTTTCTCTTACTCAGATCCAACTGTCAACAAAACTTGTTTTGTCGAACGATGATTTTCTCTTACTCCAACTATCCTCCTTCAAAACTTCAGTAGTTGGCTCGAGGATGAGACAGATACTAGTGGTGTGGTCCTATTGGCACCCAAAGTTTTGGGTTCAGTTTTGCGCATGCACACAAATGAAGTTGTGCATGCTCATTCCATAGTTTTCCATGTGCCTAAGGAAATGCGCAAGGAATGACATAGAGTGTGCACCAAACTGAGTTTTGTTAGTTGCGCACCATGCTTAATGAATAACAAGTATGATTAATGACTAAAAAGTATGTGTTGGTATGATTTTTTTCAGTTGCACCAGAAAAAAAATAAGATGGCCAACGGAAGAAAGAAATGAATCATTGATAAATCTCCTTGAATTATTATTTCCAACAGCATACAAATGGGTGGGACAACCAGAGAATGATATGGCCAGGAAATTAAGATTTCCCTTAATGTAGGAAGTCTACGTGGATCAATGGAAGACACCATAAGCGTGCAAGGTATTTTTATCAGAAAAACAAGTGGAGTAGAGAAGAAAGAGACAACACTCCCCAACATAGAAAGATATAAAAGGAAGCTCTAACATTAGAAATAGAGCTAGCTTGTCAGAGGTCTTAGCGAGTCTATTGAATCTCTAGTATTGAGCTCACTCTTAGTCTGTTGTAATATTTTAATGCATTGAATATAATCTTGTGTCTATGATATGTCTGAGTTTTGAGTCAAGGCGCATAACACAACATGTTGTAACTTGGAGGTTTTATATATAGTAAAGATATGAAGGTCTATGGCTATCATGTGTGTTTGTCTTGCATAATGTATATCTTTGATATGATGGAATGCTTCCAGTGATACATATATGAAAATTTTGATTCATTATGAGTCTACTATGTATGAGTCGAACATGTATATATTGTTTTAATTCTTAGTCCTAATAGTCTATCAAAAATTAGTTACATGGATTCATATTATAGTGATTTGTCATGTGTTTAAACATTCAACCTTGTCACAAGAACTCATTGTCTTTGTGATTCTTTCTGCATCTCGAATGAGACCTTCCTCGGCCTTGGCCAAGGATTGATATGTCGATGCTTTGGGGTTTTTGTCAAAAAACTCTGGACGAACCCCAGGTCTAAAACTCCCCAACATTAAGAAGGACGAGACATGTGCAAGATGTTGGGCCCCAAAAACCCCCTTCTTTATTTTTAAACAAACTATAGGATCCCTCATAATTTTAGTTGGATTCTTCATTTTTTTCTTCTTCTTTGACTTGATTGGATTGGTATTGGTTTGCTTTGTTTCGAGGTTGGTTTGATTTTATATTCTTTTCTTTTGTTTGGTTTGAATTTCATGAAATTCAAATGCCATTTTGTTTTTCTTTCTACAGAGTTTTTATGTTGATGGACGAGCTTCATAATTTGGGAGTTTGTTATTACCTCTTCCTTATTGAATTTATCTGCTATGAGCATGGCTTGGTTGAAGACATGGATTAATAACAATGATTTTACATGGATTAATAACAATGGATTATCTTCTATTGTGACACATCTTTTCTATAACATCGGTTCACATTTGATCAAATTTGAATGAGGGAGAGATGAACATAGAAATCTTAATTTAAACGAAAACATTATTTTTTATCAACTGTTTACTTTCATTTAAATTATGCTTATGTTTTCGTCTTTTGCTCATTAGCAATCATTTTCCCAAAATCATTTGGTAGGTTTAATTAATTAAATTATTTTTTCATTTTTCATCTCATTTAAAAAAATAATAATTATCTATCATTTGTTTGATTTTGTGAAAACCCAGAATCAATATTTTTCTCCTCTCCATCAACTTGAAGCTTCTAGAATTTTAAGATCATATTTGAATGGAAAATATAAACAATGTTTGTTTAGAACTTATAGTTAGTTTAAATTCATTTTAATTTTATATTTGTAGATATTGTTTTATTCGCAATTTTTTAGGTTATTAATTTGTTTTTATTTTATTTTATATCATTTATTTGGTATGGATCTAATCATGGCTTGATTTTATTATCTAAATACGTTCAATATAATTAATCCAAAAATAATATTGGATTCTTGCAAATAATTTATGAGCAACAACATAAAAGATTTGGAAATATGTTCAAGAACAAAAAAATGATTTTTCGGGAATTGTTTCAGCAAAACCATAAGGAATATGAAGAAATGGTTGAAAACCCATCTACATAATGGACCCATTTAGCTTACATGAGAGATTGTTTCCAAACAACTTCACGATTTGAGAGATATTTGTGTCTCTTTACGAGGAAAATTTCAGGTGGCAGAAATTATTAATGGTGCCCGTACTGTTCATTCATTGCATAAATATATGAGAAAGTTCAGAGCCGAGGGGATCGAGGAAATTGAGAGGAGGATTTTTATCTTTTCTTTTTTTCGTATTATATCTTTTGTAAACTTTTTTTCTTTCAAATGGAGTAACATATGGTTGGAATCTTTGAGAGAATGGATAAGTATTTTCAAAGAAGAATATGAAATTCCAGGTTGCTTAATGACTTTTGTCCTGTGAGTAAAATGACTTTGTTTTCATTATAATATATTCATATTATTTGATTAATTGATTATGCATTGATTTAAATTAGCTTTAGTATGTTTTATCAATACATTGTTAATTGTTATCATTTATGTATTAATTTTTTCAATCTTTAAGAGTCTCTTATAACAAAAATTCCTTTTGGAACTTATGATGAACTTATTATACTGAAGCTATATGGGATACAATTTACTTTTTGGATTTTTTCCTTTTGTATATTGTGCAATGTTAATATTGTTTCTCATATAATTTCTGAATATGAAACTTTATATGTATTGAACTAGCTTTACACTATTCTGCATATAACTTTTCATTTTATGTTTTCATTTATATGGTTCATTATATTTTGGTTCCTTTAATATCTGTGGCTGATCATCTATTCAAATATTTTGAGTTTACATCTAATACTAGATCGCTGGTAACACCATTTACCGATGATTGAAATTTCTTTCATTTTCAGTTATTTGGACATTCTAAAGTCACATGATATATAATCGTTTGTCTTTCTGTCATCATGAATTCGTTCGAGAATATAAAAGACTTCTTTGAGTTTCTTCAGGAAGTATTATGCTTGCCTTTGTCATAGGTTTACCGTTGACACACGTTAAGAGGAGCTCATACATATACAGAGATATGAATTTAGCTTAGCATTTTTATCAACGACAGGTTAGTTAGTGTATTATTTATTTAATTTGTTAATTTGTGAATGAATAGTGATTGCATCATCTAAACGTTAAATACTTTGTTTATTTTCGTTATATCATTTACAATCTTATTCATTCTTTGTTTACTAGTTTTATATTTAGAATATTAGAATAATTTTGTTTATATTTAATTTCATTTAGATCCATTATCTTAAACAATTACTTTCACAAGTCTTTGCTCAAACCTTGTAAACTGTATATAACCATTGTACATAAACACTATTAGTTAACCATTTGTAATTAAAGTGTTGATTGATATAGTTGTATATTTAGTTAATCATCATCTTTTAGTTGTTTTAGGATCTTAGTTGGTTAACAGAGCCATAAAACCCATTAGAGTAGATTATACCAAACAACTTGGGTTAAATAGGCAACCCTAGACTAGATCTACCCTTCCTGTTGACGGTGTGTCACAAACTCCCTTCAACAAATGGCTCTAGAAGGAGGGTTAGACTCACAAGTTGGCCTTTGAGGAGTCTTTGTTTTGAATGTATTTAATTCCCCATGGCTCCCCAAATCACTGTGTTGGAACATGCTTTCCACTTCTCATTACCTGATATTCCCAATGAGATAGTCTCTCGTTTGTCCAAAATCACCTTTGATGGTGGGGGGAATGTATCTGCAAAAGACCCTCTTAACAAGTTTTGGTGTAAATGCATCAAGCATGATATTTTTGATTTAAAGATTTTATGAAGATTGTTTTCTTTTACTTTTAGGGGTCAGATTAAACATTGGTTTGAGTCTTTTCCAACATATCACATTATTGATTGGTTTCAATTTATAGAGAAATTTTTAGATGCTTTTTAAATCTATGATTACAATCAATTATGTGAAGAATTCCATGCTTTACTAATCAATCAAAATTCATCTCCAAAGATATTTTTAACAATCATCCATCATGTTCTCTGTAAGTTTCGACTTGATGACATGTCATTTGTACTAAATATCCTCTTTTGATGTTTGTGCCCTTTTCATCCAACCATTTTCAATCGCAAATAATGAATCAATTACAAATCCTATCACTCAATTGCAAGAAGAATTTTTTTTGCAGGATGAGAGGAATCCATCCGAAAATTTTGAACAAGCAAGGGAGGTAGAATCTATTGAAAAAGGTTATTACTGACAATCAAACTGGTTTTTCCTCTGAACCATTGTATATTCAGTCCTCGACCATCATGGAAAAAGATTTGATGTTGGGTCAAGGTGAACGTCTGATGCAGGAGCATCGCCAACACGTCATGCGAGCCAGCGTGGAAGCGGAGGATAGCTAGACAAGCCAACACAAATTTTGAGAACACTTTGAAATTGTGGCGCGATATTAAATGAGACATTAAGATGAGGCACACTTGTATATTGTAAATGGACCTTGAGCAGATAATCTCTCGTCCTTGGTAGATAGACGACATTTAAAATAGTTAATGCAGGTAGATAGGAATTTAATTCTAGATTTGATAGCCTTAGAGAGCTAGAGCGAAACCGGATATAGACACCCTCATTGTATCATTGTAACATTAGCCTGAACATAGAAGAGAAGCAGAGAGCTATGTAAAGAACACCCATGTACAGATACTTGAATTAATGGAAAGCTTTGATTCAAATTCATGGTTTGTGTTATTCTCTATGTATTGATGTTAATATGTTCATGAATGTTTGCTTCCTATTATACATTTTCTTTTATATGCCGTGTATATGATTTCATGGTTGAATTGAAGTCTGAGAAAAGTAAGGAATGAGTTTCAATTGTTTCTCTATTTGAACCAGAGGATTCCTGCAAGGAGTACAGTTGAATTGTCCGCAATGAGTGTGTTGACAGAGGGTTGAGATAGAGACAACTTTTGATCTCATTCGTCCCATAAGTGCAGTTGGGTACAGGAGCCGTGCAAGGAGTGTGCAGGCTAAGTGAAGCTTCAAGATTGCGAACCTGAGTGAATTGTTGAGAGACTTCTGCTGCAGGAGTGCGCAAAGTCGAAGGACTTCAACGCTGGGTTAAGGTTGAAGATTTGCCACAAGGAGTGCGAGCAAGTGATTTCTTTCTGAAGATTTGGAGTCGTGGGAGAAGCTCAAGAGGTATAGAGCATTGAGTAATCAACAAGGGAAGCACAGGAAGTTGGTTCCTTGAAAGATTGCAAGAGATGTCACAGGTTGCGAGCAGGTGGAGGAGTTATGTAGAAGAACACTTAGTCATTTCGCAGAATTTCACCAGGAGAAATGGACGATCAGAATTCTCCGGGAGAATCAGCGAATCACCGTGGGCCGTTAGATCTCGAGAAGGTGCAGGGGAGATACACCGAAGTATTTTAGAAGATTAAAGCTCAGGAGAGGCAGAGCCATTGATCCGAGCCACAGGGGCCGTCGGATTTACACGTGACATCGTGTATCGAGGTTTCGTGAGTCGAAGCTCCAAAATATTACATCAGGAATCATGATATTGTGATACACGATATCCCGACAAGTCTAAGGACAGCATGTGGGCCACAGCGGAGTCGGCGAGTGGAGGACAGGTGGCACATCGTATCAGAGTTCGAGGAAAGTAAAGTCCTGAAACCGTTGACATCAGGATTCGTGATCCCGCGAATTCAGAAATCTCGACGAGGTGACAGGACCGTTGAAAAGTCAAAGCCGCGAGCTCATCGGAGTTTCGGCGTATCGGGTATCGGGAGTCAGAGAATTGAGTTGTTCGACACTACGATTGTCGAAATCCCGATAAAGAAAGTCCCGACAAAGCAAAGGAGGAAGTCAGCATTGACCAGGTATCGAGTTTCATGGATTCGTAAACCCAAAGGTCGACCACTGAACTCGTGAAGTCACGAGTTCTAATTTCCCGATAAGTAAAAGGAGGGAAGTCGCACGAGAAGATATGTGGGTGTGGCTGTGTCAGTTTTGGTATCAGAGCGAAAACATTTCTTTACTTTCTGTAGTAGAGAAGGAAAATTCACCATGCCACCCAGGAGAGAAAGACAGTCACCTGATCTAGAGGATAGGGAGGTGCGGAGAAGAGGCAGGCAAGTGAAAAATCCAGAAATGGAAAGACAAATGCGTGATCTCCGAGTGAGACTCGAGGACATGGAGACAACGCAAAGATGCACAGCTAGTGCAGGGGATATGAGTGATTCCGAGAGAGAAATGGAGGCTGAACGCGAGGAAGAAGTTGCAGCCGAAGATGCATCAAACGAGCGTTTGATCAAAGCTATTGCCAGGATGGGTGCAAGAGCAAAGATGGACATTCTAGTTTACGAGGGAAACTTGGATGCGGAAGAGCTTCTAGATTGAATTAGAGCTCTTGATACCTACTTCGACTATGAAGATGTCGAAGAGGACAAGAAAGTCAAGCATGTTGTCACGTGATTGAAAGGACATGCAGCATTGTGGTGGGATGAGCTACAAGAAAATAGACACTGCAAAGGCAAGCAGAAAATCAAGAGCTGGGACAGGATGATCGCGAAGATGAAGGCGAAATTCATCCTGAGGGATTATCAAATTAATCTGTTCAGGAGGATGTAGAACCTGAGACAGAAGCAGATGACAGTGAAAGAATACACTGAGGAATTCTATTGACTAAACATCAGGGCAGGTCATCGGGAGAGCAATGATGAAAAAGTTGCCAGATATATGAATGGCCTGAGATATGATATCCAGGATGAGATGAGCATGCTTACCATCAGAATGGTGGAGGATGCTTATCAGATGGCTCTGAAAGCTGAGGAGAAACTTAGTCAAAAGCAAAGTCAGAGGGGCCGAGGCAGAAGTCAGCCCAGAGGCAAAGCAGTTGCCCAGGAAAGAACCCAAAATCCCAAGGAGGAATGGAAGAAGCCTCAGGGTAAAATTGAAAAAGGTGGGACCTCACAGCGAGGGCCATATGTTGAACAGAGAGGGTGGCATATAGAGCAGAGGGGAGGATATGCTGACAAAAACACTTTTCCTCGTACTAGAGGCAGAGGAAGAGGAAGAGGTGGAGTAATCACATGCTTCACGTGTGGAAAGAATGGGCACAAGTCTTATGAGTGTCCAGAGAAAAAGAAGGACATTGGAGAAGCTCACATCACTGAGGCGCAGAGGCGGGATGTTGAGGCCGAAGATGCTGAAGGTGGAAGATTGTTTATGATGCGAAAAGTCATTTTGACACCCGAGAAGGAGGTGGAAAGTTCAGTCCAAAGGAACAGACTTTTTAGGACTTCTTGCAAGACCAAGGACAGGGTATGCAAGGTTATTGTAGACAGCGGTAGCACAAATAATCTCTTTTCAACCGAGATGGTAGAAAAGATGGAGCTGGAGACGACTGATCATCCAAGCCCATACAGAGTTTCGTGGCTACAAAAAGGACACTAGGTAACTGTTACTAAACAATGCTTGGTTGAATTCAAGATAGGTGGATATAATGATAAGATCTTGTGTGATGTTATTCCTATGAATGTATGTCATCTATTGCTGGGTAGACCATGGCAATATGACAGAAATGTGATTCATGATGGGAGAATGAACACATATACCCTAGAGAAGAATGGGAGAACCCATATGTTGCTTCTGATAAAGGATAAGGAAGTGAAACTGGAAGTAAGCAACACAGTACTTCTCATGAGTGGGAAGGAACTTCTTACGGAGGTGAAGAAGAAAGAAGATACACAATTCTTTGTGGTCAGAAAACCAAGGATTGTTCTGACTAGCACAAGAGTGGATGATTTACAAGATGAAGTTCAGGAACTGCTGGGAGAGTTCGCTGACATTATAGTGGATGAACTACCTCATTCATTGCCACCGATGAGGAGCGTGAGTCATCACATTGATCTCATCCAGGATCCAGTTTGCCAAACAAAGACGCGTACAGGTTGACGCTGCAAGAAAATGAAGAAGTTAAGAAGTAGGTCCAGGAGTTATTGGACAAAGGATTGGTCAGGGAAAGCTTGACTCCGTGTGTTGTTCCAACAGTACTCAGTCCGAAGAAAGACAGAGGCTGGAGGATGTGTATCAACTCGAGGGCGATTAATAAGATAACCATCAGGTACAGGTTTCCATTGCCAAGAATGGATGATTTGATGGATTGCTTAAGTGGGGCAAATTACTTTTCAAAGATTGACTTGAAAAGCGGATATCACCAGATTCGCATGAGAGAAGGTGATGAGTGGAAGACGACCTTCAAAACCAACGAAGGACTGTATGAATGGCTAGTCATGCCATTTGTCTTGATGAATGCGCCGAGTACCTTTATGAGGTTAATGAATGAAGTCCTGAAGGATTTCATCAGAAAATTTGTCATTGTGTATTTGGATGACATAGTGATTTACAGTAAATCAGTGGCAGAACATCTGGACCATTTGGCTATAGTGATGAAGAAGCTACAGCAGGAGAAGTTGTTGATTAATATGAAGAAGTCCTCATTCATGAAGACATAGCTCATTTATTTGGGTTTTTTTATATCTACGAATGAGTTGAGGATGGATCCAGACAAGGTGGAAGTGATTAAAAATTGGCCATCACCGAGAAATATATTTGAGGTGAGGAGTTTTCATGGATTGGCTAGTTTCTACTAGAAGTTCATCAGGAATTTGAGTGGAATTAGCACAGCAATGATGGATACAGTGAAGAAGCGGCATAAGTCTTTTCACTGGACAGCAGAAGCTAAAAAGAGCTTCAATCTGTTGAAACGGAAGATCACGAAACAATCGGTTTTGTTGTTTCCGGATTTCTAGAGAACATTTCAGGTGAAATTTGATGCAAGTGGGTTTGCCATAGGAGCGGTCTTGAGTTAGGAAGACAGACCGATTGCATATTTCAGTGAGAAGTTGAATGAGGCAAAGGTGAAATACTCCACATACGAAAAGGAATTTTATGCCATTATCCAGGCACTGAAGAAGTGGAGGCATTACTTGATCCCGAAAGAATTTGTATTGTACAATGACAATCATGCACTGCAGTTTGTGACTCAACAGGAGAAGTTGAATTAGAAACATGTAAAATGGGTTGAGTATATGCAAAATTTCACATTTGTGATTAAACACATTTCGGATACTGCTAACAAAGTGGCTGATGCTTTGAGTAGGAAGTGTTTTCTGTTGCAGGAGTTCAGAGTCAAAACGTTAGGTTTTGCAGATCTCAAGGACATGTACGCAGGTGATGCAGATTTTTTAGAAGCATATGAAGCAGCTGAGAATCCAGTTCTCAGAGATACAAGCCCTTGGATAGACTATATGATCCAGGAGGGATTGTTTTTCAGAGGCAATCAGTTGTGTATTCTGAAATGCTCCATGAGGGAGAACTTGTTAAAAGAGAAGCACAGTGGTAGATTGGCAGGACATTTTGGCCATGATAAGACATTCGCGAAGCTGAGTGAATCATACTTTTGGCCAGGAATGAGAGAAGATGTCAGGAGGTTTGTAGATAGATGTAGAGTTTGCCAGCATTCGAAGGGGAGGAAGCAGAATGCAGGTTTTTATCAGCCATTGCCCATACCAGAGAGGCCGTGGGAGGCGATAAGCATGGATTTTGTATTGGGATTGCCAAGGACACAAAGAGGTGTTGATTCAATCTTCGTGGTAGTAGATAGGTTTTCCAATATGGCACACTTCATTCCATGCCAGAAAACTAGCAATGCAACTCACATCGCAAATCTGTTTTTCAAAGAGGTCATTCAACTTCATTGATTGCCGAAAAGTATAGTTTCAGACAAAGACACTAAATTCATAGGGCATTTTTGGAGGACCTTATGGAAGAAGCTAGGAACTAATTTGATGTTTAGTTTGGCTTATCATCCTCAGATAGATGGGTAGACAGAAGTGGTGAACATAAGTCAGGGAGACTTGCTGAGGAGCTTGGTGACAGAACGCCATACCCAGTGGAACCACATATTACCACAGGCAGAGTTTGCATACAACGACTCAGTGAATCAGAGTACCGGAAAAAGTCCATTTAAGATCGTATATGGAATGCAACTGAGAGGAGTTTCTAAATTGAGGGATTCAAAACAGACTATGACTAGCAGTGCTAGTGCAGAAGAATTCACTGAGGCGATGAAAGAACTTCACAGTCAGGTGAAGGAGTGATTGTTGAAATCAAGCCAGGAGTACAAGCGCAGAGCAGACCAACATCAGAGACAACTTCAGTTCGAAGTTGGTGATCTAGTTCTAGCACACTTGAGGAAGGAAAGGTTTTCGAGGGGAACATACAATAAGATAAAGATGAAGAAAATCAGACCATGTAAGGTCTTGAGAAAATTGGGTGATAATGCTTATGAGATCGAGTTACCCAATGGAATTGAAATATCTCCGATATTCAATGTCGTAGATTTATACCCATACAGGGTTGAAGAAACAGACACTGAAACTGAGCAGCTAGTGATCCAGTGGATGGAACAAATGCCAGTTGCAGAGAAGCAGCAGATGGAATGCATACTGGACAAGAGAGTGGGTAAGAGGACCAGGCGGAAGCAATACTATGAGTATCTGGTCAAATGGAAGAATCATCTAGTTGAAGATGCCAACTAGGAGAATGAAGCAGAGATACAGAAGCATGGACAGACCGTGCAAGATCTCATGGAAAGAAGCCCATGAAATTTTTCAAGCGAGGGAGTATGATGCAGGAGCATCGCCAACACATCAAGCGAGCCAGCGCGGAAGCGGAGGACAGATGGACAAGCCAGCACAAATTTTGAGAACACTTTGAAATTGTGGCATTATCTTAAATGAGCCATTAAGATGAGGTGCACTTGTATATTGTAAATGGACCTTGAGCGGATAAGCTCTCGTCCTTAGTAGATAGACGACATTTAAAATAGTTAATGCAGGTAGATAGGAATTTAATTCTATATTTGATAGCCTTAGAGAGATAGAGGGAAACCAGATATAGACACCCTCATTGTATCATTGTAACATTAGCCTAAACATAGAAGAGAAGCAGAGAGCTATGTAAAGAACACCCATGTACAGATACTTGAATTAATGGAAAGCTTTGATTCAAATTCATGGTTTGTGTTATTCTTTGTGTATTGATGTTAATATGCTCATGAATGTTTGCTTCCTGTTATGCATTTGCTTTTATATGCTGTGTATATGATTTCATGGTTGAATTGAAGTCTGAGAAAATGAAGGAATGAGTTTCAATTGTTTCTCTATTTGAACCAGAGGATTCCTGCAAGGCGTGCAGTCGAATTGTCCGCAAGGAGTGCATTGACAGAGGTTTCAGATAGAGACAACTTTTGTTCTCATTCGTCACATAAGTGCAGCTGGGTACAGGAGTCGTGCAAGGAGTGTGCAGGCTAAGTGAAGCTTCAAGATTGTGAACCTGAGTGAATTGTTGAGAGACTGCTGCTGCAGGAGTGCGCAGAGTCGAAGGACTTCAATGCTGGGTTAAGGTTGAAGATTTTCCGCAAGGAGTGCGAGAAAGTGATTTCTTTCTAAGGATTTGGAGTCGTGGGAGAAGCTCAGGAGGTATAGAGCATTGAGTAATCACCAAGGGAAGCACAGGAAGTTGGTTCCTTGAAAGATTGCAAGAGACGTCGCAGGTTGAGAGCAGGTGGACGAGTTCTGTAGAAGAACACTTAGTCGTTTCGCAGAATTTCACCAGGAGAAAAGGATGATCGGAATTCTCCGAGAAAATCAGCGAATCACCGTGGGCCGTTAGATATCGAGAAGGTGTAGGGGAGATACATCGAATTATTTCAGAATATTAAAGCTCAGGAGAGGCAGAGTCATTGATCCAAGCCACAAGGGCCGTCGGATTTACATGTGACATCGTGTATCGGGGTTTTGTGAGTCGAAGCTCCAAAATATTACATCAGGAATCACGATATTGCGATACGCGATATCCCGACAAGTTGAAGGACAGAGTGTGGGCCACAGCGGAGTCGGCAAGTGGAGGACAGGTGGCACATCGTATCGGAGTTCGGGGAAAGTAAAGTGTCGAAACCGTTGACATCAGGATTCGTGATCCTGCGAATTCCGAAATCCTGACGAGGTGATAGGACCATTGAAAAGTCAAAGCTGCGAGCTCATCGGAGTTTCGGCGTATTGGGTATCAGGAGTCGGAGACTTGGGTTGTTTGACACTACGAGTGCTGAAATCCCGATAAATAAAGTCCCGACAAAGAAAAAGAGGAAGTCAGCATTGACCAGGTATCGGGTTTTGTGGATTCGTAAACCCAAAGGTCGACCACTGAACTCGTGAAGTCGCGAGTTTCGATTTCCAGATAAGTAAAAGGAGGGAAGTTGTGCGAGAAGATCTGTGGGTGCGGCTGCGTCAACGTCCATATTCTTCTAACTCTTGCTCTAATCAGTACTTAAATTCAATTATTGAAGAACACTTAGCTGATGAAAATGATCTTAAGTATTCTAACATTCCTATGAAACTGATTAGAGATGTAAATCTACAATTTGAAGAAGAAACCTTAAACCTTCATCCACAAATCATACCTTATCCAGAAAAAAGATCAAATGTTTCTCATGAAAGTTTTGAATTGTCTATGATACATGAGGGAAATTTAGATGACCATGTTATGTTGAAGGATTTATCACAAAAACATAGTGAAAGTCTTAAGGAAAGTGAAGAGCAATGTCTTGAGAATACCATTGTTAAATATTATAGCTCAAGAGTTTCTTTTCATGTGCTCGTTACTGATTCCTTTTACTCTTTATATCCAGATCTCTTCTTAGATTATGGTGGACATGATACTTTACCCATGGTATCTTACTCTTTGCCATCAAAATCAAATATTTTTTATATGCCAAGATTTGGTGAAATTAATTTCCAACATAACATTTATGAAGTCACATTTGACGCTCTTTCACTTTCACCACTAGCATGGAAAAAAGACATGTTGCAAGATGATTTTACACGATTTATTTTTGAAAAAGAAAATTCACTCATTCTTATGGAGATCAAATATTCTACATTGCATATTCATTATTTGGTTAGTTCAATTTTTAATGATTATGCTTCGTGTTTTGAAACGATCCATATCATCAAAGGAAGTGTTCAAACCAATAATCTAATTGATGTCATGAATCCTTTTAAGATGTGTTCCCCATTGACATATCTAATTCATCGAAGTCATAGTTTGCATCCTAATTTTTATGACAAGATTGCAGAATGGATGGAGGATTCATACATCAAGAAGTTTTGAAAGAATGGTAAGGTCGTTCTTGTTGTGTTTTTAAATACATATATAGGAGGTAAGCATGAAATATTTCTTTTGAATATGCAAATACTACATTCTTTTATTCCGATTTTTTACTTTCTATGCCTTGTAGGGTTGAAGATGCTCTTGTGGTTGCACTAGAAATATGATTTTACTTAGCGTTTTGATCTATGTAGAAGTTAGAGTTGGTGTAGGAATATAGTCCCTTTGGGTTTTTATTCCCTTTTCACTTTTTTTTCTTTTGAATAATGAAGTTATGAAGGCATGTGGTCATGCAAAGAACCATCATCTAAATGTTGTGAGGGAAGTCTTCTTTCAATTCCTTTGCTTTTCCTTGTCGCACCTGTCTTGATTAAATTTTTCTTTTTCAAAACCTGGCAGCATCATGTAATGATTTCAATTATTATTAAGCATTAATAAATATATTAGGGATTTGATCTTATTTTTACCCTAACAAACATACCTTACCACTGCACGTAATTGCACTCATCCTAGTTAAGTATTTTTTGTTGACTTTTAATAATAAGCTTGGTCAAAATGATGTATCATGCATCACTATCTTAAGAAAAGAACCTTCCTATATCAAAAAATCTAAACTGTGTTTTACTTCCTTTTGGCCCTCTTTCTGTGACATCCCCAAAAATAAAATATTTTTGAAATTTAAATTTGTTGGAAAATTATTCCGTTTTTAGTAATTTAGAATTTGTAAATTTTTTTCCATTTATGGAAATTCTGAATTTCAAAATTTGATAATTGTAATTAATTATTATGATTGTTGGGAAGATATATGATTTGACCCAATGAACTATTTGACTATGACACTTGTATGAAAACAAAATATTTTATATTGATTGTAGGAGGACAAATGGAACAACCATGTTAAAAATCAACTGACCATGACTCCATGAGTGGGGAACCTATTGGAACTACCTCTAGGCTGATTGTTACAAGTGGAAAATCAATGATTTGGCCATTGGAAGCCCCTGAAAATCAGGGATTTAGAAAGCTATGAAAAATCCCAAGGGAGGGAAAAAGGACCGAGGAAAATCGATAAATAGCATATGTGAGGAGGCAGGGTGCTGACAAGTATGATGGGAAAGAGACTATTGATTTTTACTTGTTGTTATGAACACTACTGAGTGAGTGTGAGGAAAGAGGAATCTATTGGAATTGAAGGACATTATCGAGGAGGAGTTTTTTCCAAGTTCGTTCTCATGGATTCATGGTCAGGCTAGGGGGTGAATTGGGCAAGTGAGTTTGGCTACCCTATTCTATGGTTGGGAGGAACGTGGTTGTTCCCTTTGGATTCCCACAAATTGTTTCAGATATGTTAAATCTTCTCCTTCTATGTCCTGAATGATTTTGGTATATCTGTTATTACACATCTATTTATGTTAAGTTGAAATTTATTTTTCCATGGGTAACATCTGGTCGTTGTATGAAGTTCACAATTAAAGACAAATTATGGGATAGTTCCTCCTAAAAGTAAAATTCTAGGCAGAACCCATATAGGTGTAAATGAACTTGAAGGAACAGATCCATCTGCAAATGTATGTGTGTTTCTGAAGTTGAAATTTTAGACGGACCTATCTGTGAATAATTTTGAAGTGGTGTAAGTCCTTCCACTTTTTTCTTATAATCTCATACATATATTTATATATGAAATACATCGACATGATTATAGTTAGATCAGTGTATATGTTTTATTAAATGAATATCCAAGGGTTGCTTTAGAAAAACCCCACTTATACAGAGATTCATTGTCATAGCACTTGAACAAACAAATGATTACCAATAGTTAACCTCCTACCTCCTGTTTAAAGGAAACTATTAAATCGAGGAGTCAGAAACTCTCCTTAAAAACCATGTTATAAAACCAAATGAAATTAAATAAGGCCGCTACTCTATTATAAGTCAATACAGAAGTAGAATGTTCAACAAGAATAAGGACTCAACAATAGTAAGACAGAATCTAACTCATGTTGTTCGATCGTTTAAACCTTTGCACGAAAATAAGGGATTCGATTGTAGGAATACTTACTGTATGCGGTAAGATTAAATTTTTGTTTCCTATTAATACTTGTGAACGACCCACTTGGGGTTCGTGACCATAGTCTATATCGAATGGGACCACTACAGTTGTATAGTTCTGTACTTAGATTGGTAAATTCAAAGGGCTTACAGTCCCAATCTGTACAGACCAAAACTCCAATTTGGGATGAGATCCTACTAGTTTAGGCGTGTTCTGAAATTATTTACAGAATCAATTAACAAGTCGGTTTATGAACAGATGGAAACATACATAGGCTAAGTAACTACCAATGCTAAAGTTTGCATGTATATAGTTATATATCACATGGAAGTCTTGAGAACCACAACATATCCCTAGTAATAAGCAATTCCTTATGTTCTTTATATATATTATGTACGAAGCTAATGGAAATGTATAATACCTTCATCTAGGGTAAAGAGCAAATTAAATTACTGTGAATGGTTGTATAATTAATAATAAGAAGAATCTTGGAAAATAAACAAAATAACTAGTAAACGATTCAAGTTCTGAAGTACAAAAACCCCAGTTTCGAAAATGGAGGGAATTATGTTAATCTCAGAAGAAAATCAAAAGTCTAGAACTCATATACTCTTCACATTTATCTAGAGTCGATTCGATTCAATATACAATGAATAGGTTGCAAAGAATAGTTGTCCAGTTTTCCTTTTTTTTAATGAAAAGTATACATAGCATAGGTAGTATTCACCCCTATTGTTTTCTCAACTTCGCTATGAAACATAGGAAGGAATAATCAGGGAGTAATCCCCTTCCATGTTATGATTTCCACTGCAACCAGACGCAAGATTTGCGTACCCTGCTAATTCTCTGTAGCATTAACATAAAGTAGGGTGTACTCCTAACTAATCAATACAGAAAATTTCGATGAAACTTCTTTATAAGTAATAAATATGGTACATAGCCTCGGTCCTCAGCACCAATGAACCCTAAAAGCTAAGTCTGAGGAATAGTGTACTTGGAACTAGTTTACCTTTCGCACAAATGATAGGGATCGACCTGAGCACCTCGTGGATTTTGACACCCCTGTAAGAAATATTCACCATTAAATCATTAGCAACGCATACCAAAATAAAATAAACAATAAGCTACAACAAAACCATAAATGGAGGTAACGATAAATTCGATTTATTACTTAACTCATGGTTGGAACCTGGAAAACTTGTTCTTGTTGCGCTTTGGTTGAGTAAATGTCCTGAATTGGGGAAGTTGGTCCAAGTATTCCTGATGGGTACCTCGCATCAACAAAGTCCCACCATTAGTATGATACCAAGCCGCAAACCTTTTTCTCATAAAGGAAATTCAACAGTACTATTTTCCAACTTTTAACTGTGTAAAATACGAAATACAGATAGACGAAAACCCTATGTAAACGTTACTGGAAATGTCTATTTTGTAGCTAAGTGGTTAATACATCCTGAAACAAATAACCGAGGTATTTGTTTTTAAGATGGTTCTATTTAAAAAAAAAAAACAACCTAGCACTGAACCACGAAGGCTTACGCAAATCTCAGAATCGATAAGGATGGTAATCCCCTTTTTATACCCCAAGCCTCAAACCAAAAGATTTGAACCATCGAAGTCTTTTACAAGGGTGAATGAAATAGCCTTCAAAGAACACAAGATTATAATGGACTCCAGAGACTCATCTACGAAAGGCTAAGAAAATCGTTGGAGATAATGATAAAGGAAAACCTTAACTTAAATATGTACAACAAAAGATAAAGAACATTGTTTTTCCCTGTAGCATTTCCTTGAACGACCCTATTATTCAAAGATTTGTTTCAAGGTAAAAATCCTTACCAGTAAGATGGACTTTGCTGCCTGCCTCCAGGATGCGACCCAAGTTGACAGACTCGCTGCTGAAGATAGCGATACGCAGGCCCATTCAGAGAATCTCACAATGACAAAGGAAGGTCTGTTTAACCCTAGGAAGAGACCTTATGAGAGTGAATTAATGCTGGAAGTACAAGGGTTGATGGGGCCATGTGATGGGGTTTAGGTTGGCGTGTTTTGACTGGAAAGGAATTTGAAAGGGTCATAAAAACTCATGCCTACAGAACCCCATTAATGGCTAGATGCAGAGCTTTAACTCTCGCTGACAGTTATACCTTTCCACCCAGGCTATGCATCAAATGTGCAATTAACTTGACTCCTTTATGATGGGATTAGTAAGGCCATGTTCTCTTAACTGCTAACGTGTAGTTACCTCCTATCCAACAGTATTGTAGTTGGGTTTTCATTACCCAAACATCGGTAAGAAAAGGGACGGGGTTACCTCGTTACTAGACATGCTTAGTTGTTAAAGGAACTCGATTTTCTTTTACGTTAAATAAATGCATTATGTTAAAGATGATAGTATTTAGTCTGGTATGCGCGAATATATATAAATCCCATGTCTACAAAAAACATAGGTTTGTAGGTCTAAACCTAAAACTTTACAGACACTTGTTATGAATAGGGATGCAGGGTTTAAACCATAGATAAGTTGCTACATGATTAGACTAATATAAGAGGGTTACTACATGAAGAGAAATACTTAACTTACCTCGTAATTTTTTTTTTTATTTTGGCATTTTGAGGTATATTACATATGGTATTAGAGAAAAAGTTACAACACTGGGCTTGAACAGGGCCATATTAGTTGCTTAGTATATATTTTGATTTATGTAAAACTAATAAACCTTGTAACACCCCTCCTAGCCAAGGACATCTACTCAGTCAACCTGTGAAATTTTTTTTTTTTTTTTTTTTTTTAAGTGTGTGCGTGTGTGTAGAAGAATCAACCCCCTCGACTCTACGTCACACTCGAACCAACAGGACGCAAGTAAGACGAACACAATCAAGACGACCTAACATATCATAGCGGCAACAAGAAGCAACGCCCCGAATAGGAGGCGGGCAACTAACGACTGTAGGCAGAGACAGACACCAGGGGTTAGGCACAGTACTGTCACAGAATGAAGGAATCCGACAGTAGAGTCGCAATAGTGGAATTGTGCCTTTAAACAGCCCGAGACTACTGATACGGCTCAGAAGGTGTCGCAAGAGTGGAACTGTGCCTTTAAACAGCCCGAGACTCTTGATACAGCACTGGATTCCTTCCACCGGATTACACACAGACACAAATACTAAGCTACAAGAGGAGTCGATATCCCGCCCGACATGGACAGACTACGCAATACAAAACCACCAAGTACTGCAATATCAGGGACAACAATAAGCACGACACATTGCATTTTTCTAAGAATTTCCAAAATGAACGACGACATCTATACCCTAATGGTAAACCCCCGACTTTACATTCTCCTCATTAACTTGCCCTACCACCAGACATTCTAATAACCTAACAACAATAGCATCGCCAAATAGACATTGTCATCAATACTTCAAATTAAACGAAGATCATCCTTGCAATTTAAACTCCATCATGAACATTTCAAGTAAGCAATTATTAATATTGCGATTAGGACTTTATCCTAAGGTACGATCAATAATTTCAACTAAACCAATGTTATCATTGCGATCTAAGCATCCTCATGAACGTTCATTTAACAAATTTTAACCTTGCCACTTAAGTATCCTCATTAACATTGCCATGATACAATTACTCAACTTCGCAAATCAACCCACCTTTACATTTCAGTTAATAAAATCACCTTTGCAATTAAACAATTCATTATCATTGCAGCTCTACCAACATTTACATTCAATTAATGATATTACTATTGCATTTAAACTAATTCTCCTCATTACCATTCTACCACATTAGC
>ML778325.1:306665-320088 GCA_009831015.1 Picea engelmannii | reverse complement strand
ATCTGATTCAAAGTGTTATTTCTGTTGCTATTTCGTATATCATTTCTGTGTATTGTGAAGATTATGTTGGATATTTTACTGTTATTCTGTCATTTCTAGCATTTCGTTTCTGTTCTGCATATTTTATATATCAGGTATCTTGCAGACATAAACAAAACAACTTTTCAGACAAGATATGGACACTACGAATTCGTAGTCATACCTTTCGGACTCACTAACAGACCAGGCACGTTTATGTGGCTGATGAACAGTTTTTTCAGTTAGTACTTAGACAAGTTCATGGTAGTATTTATCGACGATATTCTGGTCTATTAAAAAATGGAAGAAGAACATGATGAACACTTAATAATAGTTCTGCAAATGTTGAGTAAACACAAACTGTATGACAAATTTGACAAGTGTGACTTTTATCAAAAAGAAATACAATATCTAGGACATGTAATTTTAGCAGAAGGCATTGACATAGACCCAAAGAAGATAAAATACATTATGGAATGGCATGTACCTAAGGATGTAGCGGATATCCGGTCATTCATGGGAATCACTGAATATTACCATAGATTTATAGAAGGGTTTTCCAAGATAGCCTACCCTATCACATCATTACAAAAGAAAGGGACCAAGTTTAACTGGTCAGAGAAGTGTGAAGATAGTTTTAACAAGATGAAGGGATTATTGACAACTACGCCCATATTGAAGTTAGCAGACCCGGATAAAGACTTAATCGTATGTGTTGATGCAAGTAAAGAAGGACTAGGTGGTGTCCTAACTCAGGAAGGAGACATTATTTGTTATGAGTCCTGGAAATTAAAAGAACACGAGCGAAATTATGTCACTCATGAATTAGAATTGGTAGCGGTAATACACGCCTTAAAAATGTGGTGACACTACATAATGGACAGGAAATTTCTACTATTGACGGATGATAGCGGTGTGAAATATATGTTTAGTCAACCAGATCTTAATGCAAGACAAGAAATATGGCTAGCCTTCTTGAGATAATTCGACTTCGAAGTCGGACATATCAAGGGTAAGGAAAATAAATTAGTAGATGCTTTAAGCATAAGAGTCCATGGGTTATTTGAACTAAATATTAGCTGAGAAGAAAGTGATCCAGAACAAAGAATAAGGACGACAGGGATTAACGGTGAAAATTACACTAAGATAATGACGGAATTACAAAACAGTACCACAAACTCAAACAAACCAGATCTAAGCATCAACAAGAAGGGACTATTACGATTTAAAAACAGACTTTACATACCAGATTCAACAGAGTTGAAATTAACAGTTTTGGACGAAGTGCATAAGAAACCGTATTCTGGCCATCCAGGTTACCAGAAAACAATAACATCACTTAGAAAACTATTTTACTAGCCTAATATGAAGGGCGAAACAGCAGAGTACTTGGCTAGGTGCCAAGATTGTCAGTAGGTTAAGGTCGAACACCAGCATCCAGCCGGCCTATTACAGCCATTACCAGTACCAGAATGGAAATGGGAGACCATATCACTGGACTTTATAACAGGTTTGCCTAAAACCCAGAAACAGAATGATTCTATCATGGTTGTAATCGATAAACTAAGTAAGTATGCACACTTTATTCCTATAAAGTCTACTTTTAAAGATATAAACATTGTTGAAATATTCATGAAATAAATTTTTAGACTGCATGGTATTCCTAAAATGGTGATTTCAGATAGAGACGTAAAATTTACATCTTCTTTTTGGAAGGAATTGTTTGGAGGGATAAATACTGATTTGAATTTCAGCACGAGTTATCATCCACAAACAGATGGACAGACCGAAAGGAGAAACCAAATCATAGAGGATATGCTCTTCATGTACGTAATAACAAAACTGAACAAGTGGGAAGACTACCTGCACTTGGTAGAATTTTCATATAACAATGGGTACCAAACTTCGACTAAGTTAAGCCCTTTCGAAGTACTGTACGACAGACAGTGTATGACTCCAATTAGTTGGGATAACCCGACTGAAAGACTCATGGTTGGACTAGAGATGCTCCAAGAAATGGAGAACATGGTAAGGAAGGTACAACAGAACTTGAAAGAAGCACAGGACATACAAAAGAGCTATGCAGATCAGAAAAGAAGACACTTGGAATTTCAAGTGGGAGACCATGTTTATTTGAAGGTCAAAGACCGAAAAAGTTCGTTAAAGTTAGGGAACTATGATAAGCTGGCACCCAGGTTTTGTGGGCCCTTCGAGATACTAGCTCGAATTGGACCCGTAGCATACCAACTTGCACTCCTAGCTAATCTAAGAATTCATAATGTATTTCATATTTCCTTGTTGAAAAAGTATATTCATGACCCTACTCATATGATTGATTGGAACTTGGTGCAGGTGGAACTCGAAGGCGAGTTCCAGGTGGAACCCCTGCATATTCTGGACCGGAGAGAAATAGCACTTCGGAACAGAGTCGTCGCTCAGGTAAAGGTGCAATGGAAGCACTTTATCCCTGAGGAGGCCACTTGGGAGTTGGAGGGAGATTTGCAGAAATCTCATCCAATCCTATTCCAATAAAGGAACGAACACTGAGAACAATGTTTTATTGAAGGGGGAAAGGATGTGACATCCCCAAAAATAAAATATTTTTGAAATTTAAATTTGTTGGAAAATTATTTTGTTTTTTAGTAAATTCGAATTTGGAAATTTTTTCCCATTTATGGCAATTCTAAATTTCAAAATTTGATAATTGTAATTAATTATTATGACTGTTGGGCAGAGATCTAATTTGGCCCAACTAACTATTTGACTATGACACTTGTAAGAAAACAAAATATTATATATTGATTGCAGGAGGACAAATGGAACAACCATGTGAAAAATCAGCTGACCATGACTACATGAGTGTGGAACCTGTTGGAACTACCTCTAGGCTGATTGTTACAAGTGGAAAATCAATGATTTGGCCATTGGTAGCCCCTGAAAATCTAGGATTTAAAAATTTGCGAAAATTCCCAAGGGAGGGAAAAAGGACCTAGGCAAATTGATAAATAGCATATGTGAGCAGGCAGGACGCTGCCAAGTATGCTGGGAAAGAGACTATTGATTTTTACTTTTTGTTGTTAACACTACTGAGTGAGTGTGAGGCAAGAGGAATCTACTAGAATTGAAGGACATTGCTGAGGAGGAGTTTTTTCCAAGTTCGCTCTCATGGATTCATGGTTAGGCTAGTGAGTTTGGCTTCCCTGTTCTACGGTTGGGAGGAACGTGGTTGTTCCCTTTGGCTTCCCGTGAATTGGTTCAGATATGTTAAATCTTCTCCTTCTATGTCCTGAATGATTTAGGTATATCTGTTATTATGCATCTATTTATGTTAAGTTGAAATTTATTTTTCCATGGGTAACATCTGTTCGTTGTATGAAGTTCACAATTAAAGACCAATTCTGGGACAATTCCTTCTGAAACTAAAATTCTAGGCAGAACCCATCTAGGTGTAAATGAACTTGAAGGAGCAGATCCATCTGCAAATGTGTGTGTGTTTCTGAAGTTGAAATTTTAGACGAACCTATTTGTGAATAATTTTGAAGTGGAGTAAGTCCTTCCACTTTTTTCTTATAAGCTCATACATATATTTACATATGAAATACATCGACATGATTATAGTTAGATCAATATATAGGTTTTATTAAATGAATATCCAAGGGTTTCTTTAGAAAAACCCCACTTATACAGAGATTCGTTGTCATAGCACTTGAACAAACAAACGATTACCAATAGGTAACCTCCTACCTCTTGTTTAAAGGAAATTATTAAATCGAGTCAGAAACTCTCCTTAAAAACCCTGTTATAAAACCAAATGAAATTAAATAAGACCGCTACTCTATTATAAGTCAATACAGAAGCAGAATACTCAATGAGAATAAGGACTCGACAATAGTAAGACATAATCTAACTCATGTTGTTCGATCATTTAAACCTTTGCACGAAAATAAGCGATCCGATTGTAGGAATACTTACTGTATGCGGTAAGATTAAATTTTTGTTTCCTATTAATACTTGCGAATGACCCACTTGGGGTTCGTGACTGTAGTTTATATCTAATGGGACCACTACAGTTGTACAACTCTATACTTAGAGCGATAAATTCAAAAGGGATTACAGTCCCAATCTGTACAAACCAAAACTCTAATTTGGGATGAGATCCTACTAGTTTAGGGGTGTTCCAAAATTATTTACGCAATCAATTAACAAGTTGGTTTATGAACATATGGAAACAGACATAGGCTAAGTAATTACCAATGGTAAAGTTTGCATGTATATAGTTATAGATCACATGGAATTCTTGAGAACCACAACATATCCCTAGTAATAAGAAAGTCCTTATGTTCTTTATATATATTCTATATGAAGCTAATGGAAATGTATAATACCTTCATGTAGGGTAAAGAGAAAATTAAATTACTGTGAATGCCTGTATAATTACTAATAAGAAGAATCTTGGAAAATAAATAGAATAACTAGTAAACGATTCAAGTTCTAAAGTACAAAAACCCCAGTTTCAGAAATGGAGGGAATTATGTTAAACTCAGAAGAAAATCAAAAGTGCAGAACTTGTATACTCTTCACATTTATCTAAGGTCTATTCAATTCAATATACGATGACTAGGTTACAAAGAATAGTTGTCCAATTTTCCTTTTTCTTTAATGAAAAGTATACATAACATAGGCGGTATTCACCCCTATTGTTTTCTCGACTTCTCCATGAAACAGAGGAAGGAATAATTAGAGAGTAAGCCCCTTCCGTGTTATGATTTCCACTACAACCAGACACAAGATTTGCTTACCCTGCTAATTCTCTGTAGCATTAACATAAAGTAGGGCGTACTCCTGACTACTCAATATAAAAAAATTCGACGAAACTTCTTTGTAAGTAATAAATATGGTACATAGCCTCGGTCCTCAGCACCAGTGAACCTTAAAAGCTAAGTCTGAGGAATAGTGTACTTGGAACCAGTTTACCTTTCGCGTGAACTATAGGGATCGGCCCAAGCGCCTTGTGGATTTTGACACCCCTGTAAGAAAGATTCACCATTAAATCATTAGAAACACATACGAAAATGAAATAAACAAGAAGCTACAACAAAACCATGAATGAAGGTAACGATAAATTTAATTTATTACTTAACTCATGGTTGGAACTTGGAAAACTTGTTCTTGTTGCGCTCTGGTTGAGTAAATGTCCCGAATCAGGGATTTTGGTCCAAGTATTCCTAATGGGTACCTCGCATCAACGAAGTCCCACCATTAGTATGATACCAAGCCGCAAATCTTTTTCTCATAAAGGAAATTCAACAGTACTATTTTTCCAACTTTTAACTGTGTAAAATATGAAATACAGATAGATGAAAACCCTATGTAAACGTTACTGGAAATGTCTATTCTGTAGCTAAGTGGTTAATACATCCTAAAACAAATAACCGAGGTATTTTTTTTTAAGCTAGTTCTATTTTAAAAAAAAAACAACCTAGCACTGAACCCCGAAGGCTTAGGCAAATCTCAGAATCGATAAGGACGATAATCCCCTTTTTATACCCCAAGCCTCAAGCAAAATATTTGAACCATCGAAGTCTTTTCCAAGGGTGAATGGAATAGCCTTCGAAGGACACAAGCTTATAGCAGACTACAGAGACTCATCTACGAAAGGCTAAGAAAATCACCGGAGATAACGATAAAGGAAAACCTTAACTTAAATATGTACAACAGAAGATACAGAACATTGTTTTTCCCTGTAGAATTTCCTTGAATGACCCTATTATCGAAAGATTTGTTTTGAGGTAAAAATCATTACCAGTAAGATGGACTTCACTACCTGCCTCGAAGATGCGACCCAAGTCAATAGACTCACTGCTAAATATAGAAATATGCAGGCCCATTCATAGAATCTCACAATGACAAAGGAAGGTTCGTTTAACCCTAGGAAGAGACCTTACAAGAGTGAATTAATGTTGGAAGTACAAGGGTTGATGGGGCCATGTGATGGGGTTCTGGTTGGCGCATTTTGACTGGAAAGGAATCGGAAAGGTTCATCAAAACTCGTGCCTACAGGACCCCATTAGTGGCCAAATGCAGAGATTTAACTCTCGCTAACAGTTATACCTTTCCACCCAGGCTATGCATCAAATGCGTAGTTAACTTGACTCCTTTATGACGGGATTAGTAAGGCCACGTTCTCTTAACTGTTGGCTTATAGTTACCTCCTATCCAATAGTATTGTAGTTCGGTTTTCATTACCCAAACATCGGTAATAAAAGGGACGAGGTTACCTCGTTACTAGACACGTTTAGTTGTTAAAGGAACCCGATTTTCTTTTATGTTAAATAAATGCATTATGTTAAAGATGATAGTATTTAGTCCGGTATGCGCAAATATATATAAATCCCATGTCTAAGAAAAATATAGGTTTGTAGGTCTAAACCTAAAACTTTATAGACACTTGTTATGAATAGGGATGCAGGGTTTAAACCATAGACAAGTTATTACACGATTAGACTAATATAAGAGGGTTACTACATGAAGAGAAATACTTAACTTACCTCGCAAAATTTTATTTTATTTTGGCATTTTGAGGTATATTACACTTTCTCTATGAGAGGTTGGCCTCGTTTTGTTTTTGGTCAAGTTATTTTCAAAAGTGAGCTTTTGCTATTTTGATTTTGTTTGTTTTGATATACTTTTGATTTTGAATACCATTAATAAAATCTGATTCAGTTTGTTGTCTGTTTGTTTTTTTTCTTTCTTTCTTTGATTGAACTTTCTTCTTGTTCTTTTTGAATAAATAAATTTCTCATCAAAGAGTGATTGTCGAAGGAAACATTCATTTTCATACTTGAGTTTTTCAAGCAATTTGAAATAGTTCAAAGAGGTCCTGATATTAAGATATAGCTCAGACAATTGATTTTTAACTCAATTGTCACTTTTGTTTTGTCCTTGAATTTTCTTTGCTAGAGTATTGCACGAGAGATGTGGTTTAAATCTTTGAGAATTACAATGATCTTTAAAAATTTTATGTCATCCATATTCTTAAGGAATCACTTTCAAGTGCTTCCCCATTCTCTAGATGATTTCTTAAATGAAATCTAAAATCTCTAAGCCATGATAAAACTTCCAATTTTGAAAGAAAATAAATAACATGATCAACTATTCACCTGTATTCCAATTAACCTCCAGTGTCACCCCGCTCTCTTTTTCATCAATAAATCTATAATTGTATTATTATTTAAAAGTGGCATAAGAGGGTTGGAATCACTTAAGTGTGGGAAGTGTGTGTAAACTCGTCAGGGTATTGAACATGCTCGTTGGCAGCAGATAAATACACACATGATACCAATACAACTTCGTTGGGGTACTGAACAGGCCTGGTGGTAGTGAAGCAATGTCAGGTCGAGAGGTAGCAGGTACATTATTTTAAATTAACATCTATGGAAGTATACATCATGTGGATAGAACTATTGGATGGGATCAAGGCATTTGAGTGGGTTAAATGAAATTCCTGCCAAGGCTATGGATGTCTGCTGGCAACAGTGGCTCTGTCAAGGGTATTGAAGTCCTTTTATAAACATCGCGACTCTTTGATTAAGACATTATTTCAGGTTATAATCCTCTACAAAGCAAATTCTATTGTCTGGTTATACCATTGAGCTTATCCGAATACTATATGGTCTCAAAGTGAATTTATTTCAGGGAGCTTAAATCATTTTTCAAGTCTTATTATTTTCTTCTTGAGATGATATCTTACCAGATTAGAGATAACTGCTTCTCCTAGTGAGTCGCCATTTGTTGGGCCCCAAGAACCCTCTTCTTTATTTTTAATCAAAATCTAGGGTCCCTCGAACTTTTACTTGGATTCTTCATTTTTTTTTTCTTCTTTGACTTGATTTGATTGGTAGTGGTTTGATTTGTTTCGAGGTTGGTTTCAGTTTATATTCTTTTCTTTTGTTTTCTTTGAATTTCATGAAATTCAAATGCCATTTCATTTTTCTTTCTATAAAGTTTTGATGTTGATGGATGAGCTTCATAATTTGAGAGTTTGTTATTACCTCTTCCTTATTGAATTTATCTGCTATGAGCATGGCTTGGTTGAAGACATGGATTAATAACAATGATTTTATAGGAATAATGTTTATTGTGACACATATTTTCTATGACATTGGTTCACATTTGATCAAATTTGAATGAGGGAGAGATGAACATAGAAATCTTAATTTAGACGAAAACATTAATTTTTATCAAATGTTTACTTTCGTTTAAATTATGATTATGTTTTCGTATTTTTCTCATTAGCAATCAGTTTCAAAAAATCATTTGGTAGGTTTAATTAATTAAATTATCTTATCATTTTGCATCTCATTTCAAAATCAAAATCAAAATAATATATATATATATATATATATATATATATATATATATATATATATATATATATATCATTTGTTTGATTTTGTGAAAATCCATAATTAATATCTTTCTCCTCTCCATCAACTTGAAGCTTCTTGAATTTTAAGATCATGTTTGAAAGGAAAATATAAACAATATTTGTTTAGAACTTATATTTAGTTTAAATTCATTTTAATTTTATTATTGTAGATTTTGTTTTATTTACAATTTTTAGGTTATTAATTTGGTTTCTTTTTGTTTAACAAGTTTCTATTATCATTTATTTGGTATGGATCTGATCATGACTTGTTTTTATTATCTAAATATGTTCAAGATAATTTTTCCAAAAATTATATTGGATTGTTGCAAATAATTTATGAGCAACAACAAATAAGATTTGGAAATGTGTTCAAGAACACATAGATGATTTTGCAGGATTTGTTTCAGGCAAACTGTAAGGAATCTGAAGAACCGGTTGAAAAAACATCTGCAGAATAGACCCATTTAGCTTACGCGCGAGATTTTTCCCAAACAAATGTACGATTTGAGATATATTTGTGTCTCTTTACGAGGAAATTTCATGTGGCAGAAATTATTAGTGACACCCAGACTATTCATTCATTGCATAAATATATGATAAAATTCAGAGCCAGGGGGATCAAGGAAATTGAGAGGAGGATTTTTATCCTTTCTTTTTGGTATATTATATCTTTTGTAAACATTGTTTCTTTTCAAATGGAGTAACAGATGGTTGGAATCTTTGAGAGAATGGACAAGTGTTTTCAAAGAAGAATATGGAATTTCAGGTTGCTTAATGGCTTTTGTCGTGTGAGTAAAATGATTTTGTTTTCATTATAATATCTTCATACTCTTTGATTAATTGATTATGCATTGATTTAAATTAGCTTTAGTCTGTTTTATCAATACAAAGTTAATTGCTATCATTTATGTATTATTTTTTTCAATCTTTAAGACTCTATTATCCCAAAAATTCTTGTTGGAACTTATCATGAACTTATTATAGTGAAGCTATATGAGATACAATTTACTCTTTGGCTTTTGTCCGTTTGTAGATTGTGCAACGTCAATATTGTTTCTCATATAATTTCTCAATATGAAGCTTTATTTGTATTGAACTAGATTTAGACTGTTCTGCATATAACTTTTCATATAATGTTTTCATTTATATGGTTAATTATATTTTGGTTCTTTTAATATCTGTGGTCAATTATCTATTCAAGTATTTTGAGTTTACATCTGATACTATATAGCTGGTAACACCATTTACTGAGGATTGAAATTTCTTTCATTTTCAGTTATTTGGGCATTCTAAAGTCACATGATATATAATCGTTTGTTTTTTTTCCATCATAAACTCGTTCTAGAATATAAAAGACTTCTTTGAGTTTCTTTAGGAAGTATTATGCTTGCCTTTGTCATAGGCTTACACTTGACACAGGTTAAGAGGAGCTCATACAAATACAAAGAAATGAATTTAGCTTAGCATTGTTGATCAACGAGAGGTTATTTAGTGTATTATTTGTTTTATTTGTTAATTTGTGAATGAATAGTGATTTCATCATCTAAACGTTAAATACTTTGTTTAGTTTCGTTATATCATTTACAATCTTATTCATTCTTTGTTTACTAGTTTGATATTTAGAATATCAGAAGAATTTTGTTTATATTTAATTTCATTTAGAGCCATTATCTTAAATAATTACTTTCACAAGGCTTTGCTATACCTTGTAAACTATATATAACCATTGTACATAAACATTGTTAGTTAAGCATTTATAATTAAAGTGTTGATTGATAGAGTTGTATCTTTAGTTAATCCTCATCTTTTAGTTGTTTTAGGATTTTAGTTGGATAACTGATTCAAAAACCCATCAGAGTAGATTATACCAAATGGCTTGGGTTAAATAGACAACCCCATACTAGATCTACCCTTCCCATTGACGGTGTGTCAAAAACGCCCATCAACACAAGCGTGGACAAAAAATTCCCAACAAGGATGATAGATTTGAGAAGGTGGCTTATGGTATAGAGTTATGTCCCTTCGGTTTCATGGGTGCTTGACATTCTTTAGAGGTTTCATATGTTGTGATAACATCTTGTGATGGATGGATAAAAATTCCTTTTGAAGAGACATTGATTGATTCCAATATTGTAGCAAGTACATATTTGTACTTGGCATGTTTAATGGAGTTGCATAGGGAGATAATAAGTGTTGGTAAAAATACATTCCTCATAAAGGGGAAGTGTTATATTTTTGGGTTACTTTAAATGTATTTACACCATGTTTGGGGGTGCTACGATATGTACATGAACTCCCTTTTTTTATATATACATGAAGTTTTCCGTTGTCCAAAAGTGTCTTATTACATTTTTTTTTTTCAATGATCATTTCCTTCATCATTTGGTAATTTCCAACATTATATTCCTTGTTTATTTGACATAATTCAAGGTTGAATTTGTTAAGTGATTTAACATTAATCTTGTGGAAGATAGGGCATATTTTCTATTGTAGTTATGAAATGAGTGTAGCTCAAATGGTTGTGAGGAAAATTGTTAGTTCGAATCCCCACCCAAGTTCAAATCCCACTTTGTGACATGTTTCTCTTAGTGAGGAAAACTCCATAGTCAAGCATGTTGATTAAGGTTGGCTTTCATTGATGTCAACGCTTGAAGAAAGCCCCGTAGCACAAAGGTTTGGGTAATGGACCCAATATTGTTTGATGTAAATATGACTCATTATTTTTTTGTCATGGTTGATAAGAAGTAAATATGGATGAACTCCAAAGTGGTCCCCTCATGGTGAAATCCCTCATAGGAAGACGCTTTGTGGAGTAAGAGAACCCATGCTTAATTGTGGAATAATGAGATAAAGGAAAGTGAACTTGTCAGGGAAAATATCCTAGACGGATAGTGCTTTTCATGTCATTTTTGGTGGTATGTGGAACGTCACATAATTCCTCACGGTTAGGGAGCTATGGCAATGAGAAGTTGGAGACCCCAAGTTTGGGTAATGGACCCAAGTTTGTTTGATGGGTAACGATATGATTTATGATATATTTTCAGATAATACTATTCTATATGGATAGTACATGTCATGCCATTTATGGTGGTATGTAGAATGTCACATAAGTCCTCATGTTTTGAGATTTATGGCCTTACGAAGTTGGAGGACCCTCATATGTCATCTAGAAGCCCCAAAAGGTCAAAGTAGTCAAAGTGGTTTAAGAGATTTTAAAGGGTAAATAATAAAGTGAAGTGATGAGTGTATTATAATTCAAAGTGAATAAAAAATAAATTATTTCAATAATAAATTTAATGGAGAAATTAGAAGTGGACCCAACCCTAAAATAAGGAAAGTGGGCCAAGTGACCTAGAAGATGTTTTTAAGGAAGCTACTTGAAGAGTATAAATAAGAGGCAAGGCTCACTCATTTGAAATACAACTGAGTATATTGAATATCTATAGGTGTCTGAGGTAACCAAATAATATCTAAGCTGAAATTCTAAGGAAAGTGAAGAAAAGAAGGCCGAAATGCAAGGAAGGATAAATTCTTTTGAAGGTGCTTTCTAAGGTATGTTATTTACAGGTCATCTCACCATTTTCTCTATAACTTTTTTTCTACAATGATTCAGATCTTTAAATTTCTATACAAGTGAGAAAACATATCCGAGTATCTGTGGTAAACAAATCATCTTGTGGGTCATTGCATTTTGGGATTTACACTCTGTGGAAAATAGGGTTTGTGGCCAGTCCTGAAACTAGTCAAAATCAGGTGTTTCAGGTAAAAATGTCATAACTTCTTCATAACAGATCCAAATTCAGTGAGACCAAATGTGTTGGTTAGGGTACAGTCTTTAGTAGGATTTGTAATATTTTTATATCAATTCATCAAATATTTTGTGAGGGGCACGCTCTATAAGGTTGCTCTTTAGAATAAGAAAAAATTCAGCAAGGTATGCCATTATTGCTATAACTCTTTTTATGAGAGGTTCCAAGTAGTGAAACTTGGAGGAATTGCATAAAACACATTGAAGAAAATTGTGTATCAGTTTCAGATCTTTATACATTACAGGTTCAAAGCTATGATTACTTCAATTTAGGGTTGTTGAATAATCCAAAACTAGGCATGTGAGACTAAAGAAAAGTTTGATGAAAATGTTAGTCTCTTGTTTTTAAAGCTAAGGAAGGTTTGAAGGAATGTGATCATATACACCAGGTCTATTACAGAGCTACAAATCAGATTTGGATGATGAAATTGATGAGGGCTTTTGGTTGTGGTACATGTTGAGTACATGGTTGAGACAAGTAGTTGATGAGTTGGCACACATACATGAGGTGTATAGTTGATGATGTTGGTACATATTTATGAGTCATAGTTGATGAGTAGTTGACACGTGATTGGTACATACTTCGTACATGGTTGGATGCACTTGTTTATGGTACAGGTTGATTACAAGTTGGTGCATGGTTGATGCACTTGTTTATGGTACAGGTTGATTACAGGTTGGTGCATGGTTGATGCACTTCTTTATGGTATAGGTTGATTATAGGCTGAGGTACAGGTTGATGCATGGTTGATGCATGGTTCAGATTTATTGGTACAGGTTTACAACAGTATATCTCACAGTGATAGTGTGACAATGGTTCCATCATTCTACTTCTACTTCAGGGTGGTAGGATAGGGAAAGGATAGGTGGTTGTATCCACCTTTCAGTTGTAGCCAGAGAACATTGGGGGTGGTAGCCTCCTTCTGGTTGTAGCCAAAGAATTGGGGAGTTGGATCTTCCCTCAGGTTGTAGCCTGAGAAACTAGGGGGTTGGTGCCTTCTTCCAATTGGAGCTGGCAAACAAAGGAAGTTGGTTCTTCCAATGAATGTAATTCTTCAATACATATAAGAAAAAACATTTTGTGGTTTTCTCCCGATTTGGGTTTCCACGTAAAACACTGGTGTACTGTGTATATGTGTGATTGTTTATTTATTACTGCTCATTATTGG
>ML778325.1:281920-293587 GCA_009831015.1 Picea engelmannii | reverse complement strand
ATATATATATATATTACCTTGACTTAGTAGAAAAATTGTGTGTCTGAATGTACATGATAGTGGGCCAGTTGTTCTGCCATAGTAGTGGAAACCAGAACACATGGACAAGACAACTGTTCATAGTTCCAAAAATTTAAGAAAAAGTGACATTTGTTGACATACACACAAGGGGACTTGCCACATGTTCTCCCACTAGCGTGGAAACCAGAACATGTGGTGGACTGAGTGCCCCGACCACCTATCGAACTTGAACCAGAGACTATGGTATGAAAAAATTGCAAAAACTTAGACATTAAACCAGAGAAAGAAAATTGTGAGAATGCTAGACATGGGGCGAGCCCGAGCGCCCATCTTGACGGAGTCTGAAGGTGAAGGGTTGGCAGCAAGTCGAGCAACAACTCTTCTTAGGCTAGCTTGATAGGGAATCATACAGGGAATCCAAATGTTTGCTGAGAAAACTCTGGCGGTGTTGTTGCTCCACCAGGTCCCTTCTCATCTTGAAGATTAAGACCAGATGATATTTTGTGAGTCTGTAGGAGTCTGGAACTGGGTGACTATGGTCATATTGATCTTGGTTTTCATCCATGGTGGCAACAAGAGAGTCATTTGTAGTAGCAGAGTCCATGACAGGTATTTGTCCATGGTGGGAGCTGAATTTTGTCCCTAGTGGTCCTCCAGAGGTACTTCTTCTACCACAATACAACCTGTCGCAACTGACTTTTGAAAGGGGATAGTGGTGCAGGAGGCAGGTTGGTCCTTCAGGGTGGTTGACGGTAGGAAAGGAAGAAATTCCTCCCAGTTGGGTGACATTTATTCTTCCATCGGGAAGCCACCATGGAGACCCTGTGTACTGGGAGACTGAGGCTCTTGTTGAGCCCGTTCAAACCAATTCTGACTAGAGGAACCCAGATGGTCCCCACCTGGTATGCAAGCTCAAGAGGCATGTGCTGGGTTTTAGGGTATGCCATGGAGACCCTCTATACTGGGAGAAAGAGGCACTGGTGGAGCATGTGTGAACCAATTCTTCCCAGAGGAATCTGGATGGTCCGCGCTTGGTATGAGAGCTTGAGATGCATGTCCGGGATTGTAGTGTATTCCATGGAGACCCTCTGTATTGGGAGGACGGGGCTCTGGTGGAGCATGTGCAGACCAATTCTTCTGAGAAGAACCTAAATGGTCCCCGCCTAGCATAAGAGCTCGAGAGGAAGGACCTAGGCAATTGTATTGGGAAAACCGGCTATAGTAGGTTGGCCCTCGTCGAGGCTTGCCTCTTTCTCATCGCATGGCTGAGCAGAGCACCAGGGAGACTGAAATTCCGATAGGGAAAGATAAATCTTGGAGCAGAGCTAGCGAAATGATGTTGTGCTTTGGGCCCAAGTGCCCAATATAGAACCTTGCGCATGGTGAAAAGACCAGGAGGGCAGAGGCATTGATGGCTCTGGTAGCCATTAGTGCAGGTGTAATGGCCATAATTGGAATCGTAGGGAAGACGAGGAGTCGAGCATGGGCCTCCATTAAGGCCCAACGCACTAAACCTTGGCGCTCATGCAGACTAACCATCGCGACTGGATAGGGGGGAAGGTGGTGGCAAGGGGCTTTAACTGCCCTCGTAATCGCCCTATCCGTTGACATGTGTGGCCCATGTGTCACCCCATCTGGGGAGAGCTAATCCTGTAGAGCCAGTTCTTAGCACTGCTGTAGAAGTTGTGAGTCTTGATGGTCCAGGGTATTAAGGATGAAGATTTTTGCCTGGGTGTTGACACCTTCATTTGCTAGTCAATGTGCTACTTTGTTGGCCTCCCTTTTGGTGTGTGATGGGATGATAGTGATGGGAGGAAGTAGTGAGGCTTGTAGAAGAGAGAGGCAACATGTGAGGCGCTAGCCAGGTGTGATTTTTACCAGATCCGAACCCTCGATAAATTTTGTGACCATAGAGATGATGATTTCTGAGTCTCCCTCCACTATTAGGGGTTGCAAGTTACGACTAAGGGCTAGTTGGAGGCCTTTTATGAGAGACCCTAGAGCTTGATTGAGTTGTTCAGAGCCTGCTTTGAGGCACTTGATTTGCCCTGTATTGTCTCAGATGACCGAATCCTGCTAGTTCTGGATTACCCTTGGAAGCGCCATCGAAATTTAACTTCCAAAACCCTGTGGGGGGGTAGTGGAGCATCTTGCTGGAGGGGCGAGGAGGTTGGAGAGACGGAGAGGCGTCTTTGGTTTGATTTTCTTCTAGAGTGTGAGAATGTTTAATTCTCGAGGGGCACAAAATAATAAAATATCAAAAAACTACATTATTATATAATAAAATAATGAATTAAACTAAAACTATCTCAGAGAGGCACCCGAATCCGTCGAAAATCCTCGTCTTTATGACCTCATGGACCCAAAACACTAATAAGGATCGGGACGCCCGTCTTTTTAGAAGGCATATACCTATATTTTATATAATATAAAAGTAATAATTGTCTAATACCTTATTTTTTATATTTCGCTCTGAACCGACTAGTTGACCACTATTGAGATGGAACACTATAAATCGAGAAGCATTTGAAAAAAAAAGAACTAATGGTGACCCGATACGAGTCGTGCCTTTTGCATTTGTCCGAATTCAGACTGTGATCATAAAACTGTAGGAAGTATCTTGTCTTCATCTGTTTACATTTCTATTCTAAATTCTTGAGCGCTTGGCGTAGTTGGTCTGGCAGGTATGGATTTAGTTTTAGTAATTATAATGATATACAGAAAATTTCATGCCCCTGCTTTTGTTTGTTTCATGGATTTTCATGATAAAATGATTGAGTTTATACTCTTGAGGGCCTGAGAGCATGATGGGTGTTTTATCCTTAAAACAGTTTTTTTTTTTTTTTCCCTGATAACTTGGCAGTGATCGAAATTAAATCTAACCAACCGTGTTATCATTCTACCCATCTGCAGCAATGTTAATATTTCTTACATAATTTTTATAAGATATTATTTTTATGTTTTTTCCCTGCCTTCTACTCGGTTATCTTACTTCAGCTTCGCTTTTTCTGTATTTTTCCTGTATTTTCCGGCTATATTGGTGTATTCTCCATCAACTATTCTTGACAATTCTCTGAAAATAGATTATCTATGACAGATTCTAGTGGAGGCCTGATACCTTGTCCTTGTGGACAATAATAAACTATGTGATTATCTGTTCTTTTAGCATTGGATGCTGCACAATGGATATTTGAATGTTTTTTTCCGAACAGGGCATGAGTTTCTCTACTCCCTTATTAATGCAGCGAAACATTCATTTCTCTAGTTTTACTAAAACTATCTCTTTCTTTCTTAATATCATTGGTTGCAGAATGATTAACTTTTCTAAAATAAAGCAGAAACACACAGAAGCTGCTAAAAATGCTAATGGAAGACCACCAGCGAAGAAGCAGATTGCTGGTGAATTGGTGTTGCATAAAGGTTGGTACATATCTCGACCTATTTCTTTTTCGTGCATGATTTTTAAAATCATCAGGTGGAAAGTGTCATTCTATGAGTGTGATCCTTTTCATATCTCAAGCTATTTCCTTTTCTTGCATGATTTATGAAATCATTAGGTGGAAAGTGTCATTCTATGAGTGATCATTTTCATTATACTTAGAAAAAGGTTACCCTCTGTTCTGGATGTTCCTCTGTTGAAGTCAAGTCTTATATTTTGGGATATGGTGTCTTTAGGTAAACAAGAATACAACACGAGTATTTCCTGATTGTGGTACAATCGACCAATATTTAGAAGATTGGTCATTCTGGTTTAATGTGATAGAAAGGGAAATTTTACAATGTGATCATAAGGTTTGTAACTAAAATTTTACAGTGTTAGAAGCATTGGTCGTTCTGATTTAATGTGATATAGAGGAAAAATTTACAATGTAATCATAAGGTTTGGAACTAAAATTATATGGCAATCTGGATCTCTGTAACAGAGGACCTACAAGTGAGAGTAGGGTATTGAGTCTGACAGTATCTATTGTTTGCCCTCATTTGTTGAAACTAATTCAATACTTATGAAATTTACAGATATCAGTGAATTGAACTTGCCAAAGAATACTGATATATCATTTCCAAATGGAAAGGATGATCTAATGAATTTTGAAATTGTGCTTCAACCTGATGAAGGATATTATCAGTAAGTCATTTCATGTTAGAAGGTTATTAAAAATGCTAACTCAGCTTTCATCTTAATTATATTTTGTAAGATTATTATCAATTTGAATGATTTCCTGCTCTTGAATCTTGTGTAGGGGTGGCTCCTTTTTGTTTACTTTTCAGGTGTCTCCTATTTACCCTCATGATGCACCAAAGGTGAAATGTAAGACAAAGGTATGGGTCCTAGAGATACTTCCAAGGAACTCTACGACTTCTTAAATGAAAATATTTTTTATAGGGAAATAGTTCAGCCTAAGTTGTAAGCAAATATGTGGATGTGAACTTTCTACTTCTCGATTTGTTATATGTAATTTGCTCAAATATTACAGGTTTACCATCCCAATATCGACTTGGAAGGCAATGTGTGCCTCAATATTCTGCGTGAAGATTGGAAGCCTATTCTGAATATCAACACCATCGTTTATGGGTTGTATCATCTCTTCACAGTAAGTTGATTTCTAAAAATTTTCAAATCACTACAGATTATTTACTGTAATGTGTGGTTACAATGCATTTGCAGTTGTAGTTTTTGAAAATTGTGGTTGCAAGCTTTGATTTCCTGTTTGTGTATACTCGTTTACTCGTTTCTTTCTGTGCGCTTGTTTGTTTTCATGAAGCACACCTTCGTTGTTTTCCATTTGATTGATGGCGGTTCTCTTGTGTCGGTATATTGGCTTTATTAATATGTGTCTTGTTTTATTGAAGTTTAAATAAACACACCTTGTAAATTTTGTTACGTATGCTTTCTCAATTTGTCATAGTTACTGTATAATCATTCTCAAACTGGGTAGAGTGTTTTTTGAAATGTCCAAAACACTCACTGTGTAGAGTGTCTTTTGAAACATCCAAAACACTATACACAGTTTAAACTCCAGAATGATTATACAACGCCATGTAATTGCATGAAAATGTTGAGTTGGATTTATCTTCCAGTTTTAGGTTTAAGTGTGGGGGTTACCTTCTATTTTGATGTCTCAGCTTACACCGTTTAAACTCCAGAATGATTATACAACGCCGTGTAATTGCATGAAAATGTTGAGTGGGATTTATCATCCAGCTTTAGGTTTAAGTGTTGGGGTTACCTTCTATTTTGATGTCTCTCGTATAAGGAACATTTTTAGAATTATTGTTTTTAATTTGGTTATAGAATTGTATTTATGTTGAAATATAGTACTTACCATGGTGGTTGTGATTTCGATTGTAGCAACCAAATCACGAGGATCCGCTTAACCATGAAGCTGCTGCAGTAATGAGAGACAACCCAAAATCATTCGGATACAATGTCCAAAAGGCCATGGCAGGGGGTTATGTGGGATCTACCTATTTCCCAAGATGTATATCAACCAAATCACGAGGATCCGCTTAACCATGAAGCTGCTGCAGTACTGAGAGACAACCCAAAATCATTCGGATACAATGTCAAAAAGGCCATGGCAGGGGGTTATGTGGGATCTACCTATCAGACCGCTAAATTTTTTAATGGGTTCAAGATTTACATTGTTTTTGAACTTGAGAACAGAGCTTGCGTTATGAGAATTTTGCAGAAAATGTGTGCTATGAATTTTTCTTTTCGTTGTCCTAGCAACAACTGAATCAAGAGTTTACTTGGATTCCAGAATAAGTAATAGAGCTCAGATGCTTGATAGTTGTTAAGGGAACAGTAGTGTTGGTATTGCGTAGATGAATGAGTTGGTGCATAATTCTTTATTAATCTGAAAACGTGTTGATTTTGATGATTTATGTGCACAATTCTTTATTAATCTGTGCTTTATATGTTTGATCCTATCTAACTTTTTTATTCAGTTGTCTTGAAAGGATCTAGTCCATATGCATTGCGCATTGAAGATTACCCAAAATTCAGTCTTGAACTTTACAGGTTAAAATTTGAGGATAGATTGTTTAAAATTCAGTCTCTGACATTTCTACCCAATAGCATTGATTTGTTTTAATGGATGAATAAGATTTACTATGTAGAGAGATCAAGCGTTTTTACACTGGTAAACTATTAAAAATGATGAGGAGGATGATAAAATAAATTAGCATAAATTTATCTTAGCCTTAGATTCTCTAAATACTAAAGATAGATAATAACTTCTATTTATTTAGATTGATGATTATGATTTGTCCTATAGATATAAACCATTGATTTGTTCTACATATATGCGTTATGTTCAAAGAAGGGTATATTTTGGTAGAGATCTATACCTTACAAACCTGGACAGAATGCCATTGTTGAAAGAAACAATTAGACTTTGGTTGAAATAGCATGTTGTTTACTTTAGGACAAAGGGATATCAACTAAATTTTTATTTTTAATGTAGAAGATGTTTATTGCTCAAAGTTTTGCTAAATTTTATTTGACTGAAGTTGTATGTGATGTGACTCCCTAATTACCCTTGGATGCTTCATCAACAAAACCCCATGGATAGTTGTTATAAAATATAGCAATCGTCTATGTTTGTTTCTTTTTTATCTTGTTTCTTTTTTATCTTGGTAAATCATCTTATGTCTATTTTATCGTAAGGAAAACTTGAGTGAGGGAGAAATATATCTTGGAAAGTTATACCGGGTTAGTATTTTATTTGAAGGACTAGCCATAAGAAAGTTCTAGTTTTTATTGTGCTTTCACTTTCCATGGATCTGTTTACCACCTTGTTTCTTTTTAGATCTTCCTTGACTTGAGGTAATGTTTTTGCATGGACCAAGTTGGTATTAAAGTATCCTCTTAATGGATTGGTAGTGCATACCAATTCATCCTCTTCCTTCCTAGTTAAGTGGAAATAGGTGTTTACCAATGTCTGTTTGAAATGGACCATTCTTCTACTTTCCCACAATCAGGGTTTAACTTTGCCCATATTTTCCATCATGTTATCATCTAGTTGACATGCATAAGCAAGGGACTAGCATCCTTATACTTTTTTCCCTCCTATCCATAGGTTTAGTCATAGTTTTACCTTCTTGCCATTACCAATCCTCCATTCTAGGAAGTTTTCAACCAAAGGAAGTTTTCACTAAAGATTTCTAATAGATAGATCCAACTTGATTCTTACTTCCAACTTCCAAGGAAGCCATTTCCAATCTTTAGTACCATATGCATTAGGATTTAAAGGAAAATCAAGTATTTAATGCCATCATCAAGTGAATAAAACTTGAAATGTAATAATTTCCCTATGATTAGATCATTTTCTTGTTTCAAATAATTTGATGATTTCTGGAGATTAATCAACATTTATGTGGTAGCTTCAAATAGCTTGAGAGATGCTTTTTCATTAGTTGTAGTCCCATTTCCAAAGTTCATTATATCATATACAAATAGGAGGTATGTAAATTATAAATCTCTAGTGACTCAATTTCCTTTTAATCCATGTGTGTCCGAGTTATGTATATGTTGATCCCTTTTGCCACTAGGAGAAAGAAGAGGGGGTACAAGGGGAAACCTTTCCTTAGTCCTTAGAGGAAGTGGATAAATTTGAAGATAAACCATTTATTAGAATAGAAATGAGATTGAGCAAAAATAGGCCTCAATCTAATTAATGAAGTGACACTTAAAACATGCATGCAAAAGCACAAGTCTTAAGTACGAATCGCTTACTCTATCATATGCCCTCGAGAGATCCTAGAGTAACACCATGTGTCCTTGACTTTTCAACTATTCCCAAAGGATCATTCTATGTAAGTTCATAAAATCATACTTTTTAGGTCAAGCTCTTATCCCTTTGAAAAGAGTGTGATATCATTTCTAAATCTTCCTTAGATAATTAATCTATGAGTTCAATGTTTTGTTCATAACTTATGAAACTTGGAAGATGGGAGATAATGGCATAATGGGGGGTAATAAATTGTGTTTTGTTAGCATAATTATGGAAGAAATTATTGTTTTCATCACCTTGTTTTTATCCAAATGACCTTAATATTTTGTCTCTACTTCTCTTCCATCTCCCATTTAAATATGTTTCTCTTTTATTCCTCTTGCTCTTCTAGTCTCTTTTTTCTTTCTCTAAGAAGGTGCACTTGTTTCTTTCCGTGTAGGTCTTTTACAACCTCAATTCAATATATTCTAGGGCCTCCCTGTATCAATTGCCCCCACCCTCCCCCCCTCCCCCTTTTTAGTTATGAGATATTTTCTTAATGTTTAAAAGGTTATATTGAAATTGTTTCATAATTGATTCCCCTACTACAAGGTTATAGTGTTATCATTAGCATAATCTCCCAGTGCATTATTTTGAGAAAACATTTCAATTTTGGATGATGTAAAACATTATGATAAATGGGGTGTCATGATTTGCATTAATGTTTGTTGGCCCTTGACCAAGTTTTGGGAGATTCTTGGTCATGTTGACCTGTTTTGGACTTTGACAGCCTTTCGAAGGAGGAGCGCAAGACGAAGTAGAGATCACGGGATCTTGGCACCTTTTTGGGTCCTTTTTGGGTTTTTGGGATTATGTAATGGGATTGGGATGTCGGCCCATGGGTTTACCCATGCTTAGGCCTATTTTGTAATGTATAAATATATGTCTAGGCAATGTAAGGGAGGGCATCTATGTGATGTTAGGCCGCTAGTCAAATGCAAACGTATGCTAAGTGCAAGTAGGGCCTGTAAGTGCTTTGTGCATCACTGTAAGAGATTTGCAAATCTAAGTGCAAGTGGTTGTAACAGACGGTGGAAGGCTTTGTGTTGTAACGCAAAGAAGAAGGATCTAGCGAGCTGCACAGATCTTTTGTCCTATGCAGAGAAGGGTTCTGAGGCTCTGCTATGTGTAATGTTCTGATGCATTTATATGTTATTTGCTAAGTGCTTTGAGATGATTAGATAGATCTTCTTATGCTTAGTGCTACTGATATGTGAGAATATTAGATCTGATCTATATGAATATGCTTAGTGCTTGATCTGCTAGATCTAATCTATTTACATATGCTAAGTGATTAAATACATTATATTAGTGTGAATGTTGTGAAGCTCTGTTTTATCAGTGAAGTGGCTAATGATTGCATATTGAGGAACTGGCGGTGCTAAGTGCTTTATTAAGTAGTACAATCACATATCTATGTCCCAGCTAAGGTTGCAGACACTTGAGTCCTGCAACCACCCTGCCTCTACCTCAAGTGAGACTTCATCTGCTTCGCAGGTGTTTCCGAAAGGGTCAGTAGTTAGGGTTTTGTCGGTGCATTGTTGTAGCGTTGAACCCTGGGTCTACCCCTGTGCCAACAATGTTGTATTGTATTTTTTAATATAATCTCTACAAAGTGTCATCTTACTAATGAAAAATATGGTGTAGAAAGATTTCATGCATTGTGTTAGTGTCATGCTACGTCAAATATTTTTGAAATAAGAACTTCACTTTTGCATTGAGTAAATACATGAAAAGAACGTATTTCACATCATATTAAAGTTGTATTTCATCAATATGAGCATTGAATCATATTTTAGATGGGTTTTCATTCTTGCATCATATTTTCTTTGATACTAGCATTGTGTTAGCGTCAAAATACAAAACGTTTTGCTCATTTTATGTCATAATTATTGTATCCTTTATTGTCACCTATGCATTGTTATTATTCATTTTTCATTGTATTAACATCGTACTACATCACTCATGCATTGTAGTAGAATAATGTATGTATTGTTATTATTCCATTTTCATCGTACTAGTGTCTTTTTGGCATTAATGCCAAAATTGTGTCTTTTAGCATCAAATTGTGATGTAATTATTATTCTCTTTGGGGACATTGTAATTTTTCTTCTTTCCACTAGAAACTTGAAAAACACTACTTTGTTCTAGTTATAGCTTATGGATAAGAAGAGGGCCTATAGGAGTCTAGAAAGGTTCTATTGTAGGGGAAAAGTCTACATGAGAGGGAGGGTTCACCGCACTATCCTACATGGAAAGATGTTTATGACACACTCCACAAATTTCTTATCCAAATCTATTTGAGTTGAGAGCTCCAAATTTCTACTGCATCAGATGCTCATAAACACATTCACTTCGTTTTGCCAATTTCTCAAATAAACTACATACCTGGGTGTGTCAATAGGACAATTATCTCTTGCTACAATATTTTTCTCTTTTTATTTATTTGAAATATCACTACCATTTCTCCCACCCAATCCTTGCATTGATGATCCTACACTAGGATTATCCAATGTCCTTCATACATCATTTGATACCTTTCTTGAATTCCCCCATTTCACAAGGGATGCAACATCGAGACATAAATAGGATGGAATCGAGACATAACCAAGATGAAACCATGGTTAATAGAGAGGAAATAAAATAGACTTAAATTTGAGGGAGGGGAGCTCCCTCTAAAGCTCAAAGTTGCCAAATGTAGAGAAGAAGAAAAAAAAAAAAACCTAGATACACCTAACTCTCAAAATGAACCAAAGTTGGCAACTTCCTTGGTGAAATAACCCACATTGAAATCCCAACTAGACTACCACACATTCCTTAATACTTTGCATAGGTGTAAGGAGTGAATTAATATGATATTGTCTATTCATAAATGCTTATAGTTTCATAGTGGGAATGTTTACCAAGTCACCTATGCATCTCTTGTCGTATCTAAAAACTCACTATAGTGAAATGAACTCCCCCCATTTATATTACAAACCCCAAGTTTTAATTTAAATACTATTTTTTCTCGCTAGTCCTCAAAGGATTTTTTATGTTGTAGAACACGGAAGAAATTGATCTTATAAAAAATATGCACTTATAGAATAATTATGTGGAAATATAGGAGAGGTTGTTTGGGAAATATGTTTTTTGAACGACTTGAAGAGTAATCATTGAGTCTCCCACCATGGCTACTTCCCTTGCCCCTTCAGATTTAACGATTAATATGCCTTTGAATAGAGATATATATTCTTCATCATTACTCATAGAAATCTGATTCTTCTTGCATAGATAACTTCTTAATTTCCTCAAGATTCAATAATTAACCCCCCCTCATACCTTCCACTCTAGGATTTCCTTTAGAGTCACCATAAAAAAACATAAATGAGGGAATCAATTTATCTTTCCGTTTTTGGAATTCCATCTCTCCTTGTCTGAGATTCTAACTTTGATGGAGGTAGGGTTAACTTAATTTTAATTTCTTTGGTGGATTATGCACTTGAATCACATTACATAGACAAATATTTTGTTCTATGGTAAGATTGGTAATTTTTTTGGGGGATTTCATGATGTGCTTGGATCACTTTGAGAAGTAGAGAGTGGTATTACCTAACCACTTTCTAAGGATTGAAAGATTCATACTTGAATATAACATTGTTACAAGATAACCAAATTTTCCATGCCAAAAAAATTGGAAGGGATATTCAATACCAATTAAGCAATATCTTCTTCCTCAATGAACGTAATAGATATGGATCCAAGAAACTAGCATTTTCCACCAAAAATATGTTGTTTGTACTTGTCAAAATATATTTGCAAAGGTGCACTTGAGTATTATATGGATAATTATTTCTTCATTTTTTTTTCACATAAGGCAATCTCCCCCCCC
>ML778325.1:253805-278284 GCA_009831015.1 Picea engelmannii | reverse complement strand
GGGCTCAGATCTCAAGCAGATCTCCCTAGATCTGAGTTTTACTGAATCACCGGACGTCCCCTATGGCTCCAAGATGTCCCAATCTGCAGACAAATGTAGAATGATGATAACCCTCCAGAAAATCCCTCAAACTGATGGTCCTGTGCCTTCTAAAGCACTAGATAGAGATGGGCTGAGACTAGAATGGTGTGGAGGAGTCTTTCATCCTCGAGACCAAGCTGCGGAACAAGGTGAGTGGATATTTCACCACTGAGTTGCTCACAAGGGTTTGTACAGCAAACCCCTAAACTGAATGCTCAAGAGCAATAGAAAATGCTAATCCAAAACCAGAATGAGTAATAGGTGCACCCTAGCCTCTTACTTATACTTTTCCTTCTAATTCTTTGTTGAGTTAGGTTAACTCCCAGGGTTAATCTTCTATTCTTCTGTTGAGTTATCTTTTACTCCTTTCCTTTTCCTTTCTTAAGTCAACTTAAAAATATAACTTTTAACTTCTTGACTTCCCCCCACCCTTCAGTGTGAGACTATGACCTAGTGGGGGTGCCCAGGCCACTGAGTCTCCTCATTACCTCTCTAAGAGGTGGGGGACATTACATATTTTAGGATAGAAACAATATCAATAACATCAACTATATCAGCTATATTATGAACTGCGTGTTGGTTTGAACTTATGGAACTTATAAATATGTTGTTACCTCACGTATTGTCGATTTTATTTTTAGGAAAAACCAAATGAGAACACTGTGTTTTATGTATATCGGAAATTTCAGTAGCTAAGTTATCATCATAAGCATCCAAAGAGAAATTCCCAAGGATAGGAAATTATGATAATGAGGGTTCATTAGTGGCCACAAGACCAGTTACCATATTTTTCACATATCTCTCTCTATCAATTTTTATCTTATTTGACTATCCATTCCATGGTACCATAGGTGTGACCAATATGATGCAAAATATCCTTGTAATTTCTGCTCCCGGTCCATACTGAGTACAAAACCATATGCTTTAGGGATAGTTCTCACAACAATATCTATCACCTCGTGAACTTTAGGATTAAATGCTGCTCTGATTAAAATATCCTTCAACTCACCAATTACTTAAACTTTAGACCTATCATGTTGAATTATGTGTGTTGAACTTCTGGTTGGGACAACGTTTAACTTTTCAAAAATAGAGTATGGCATTACATTTGATGATGCTCCAAATTCCACTAAAACTTTATGCATATTATGATTAAATATCTCAATTGTTAGTAAGGATGAGTCATGGACTTAGATCTTTCGTCGTTAGCAACATTGATCATTGTTTTTTGTGCATTACTAACTATGTCTTCTATGTCTTTTGCTTTAAGGTATTTTAACAAAATATCACGTTGTTGCATGACCTTACAAACATAGAAAACCAACATGTTTTCTTTGATTTTATTCATATATTCAACCACATTGTATTTCAGAGGTTTAGGAAAGTCGATTGAATATTTATGCACATTACAAATTATAGGAAGAGGCTTAATATTAGGGTTTGCATGCCATGTTTTCTTTTTTTTTGGATTTTTGACACAACTGGTTGTTGTTGTTGAAACTTGGGTTCCATACTCTGATTTTCGACTGCCAATCCTTCTTCCACCACATCATCATCTTCAAACAAATTCATACCAATAAATACCTTTGATAGAACCATGGTTGTTTCAACAAAATGCTCAAAAGATGTTTCTTCCAATTTTCCTCTTGATTGTTCACCAAATCCTTCTACTTGTCCACACTCATGCAAAAGTCTATTTGTCACCAAATTCATTGCATTTATCCACTATGGGAAATTTTTCTTAGAATGGGCAACTTGATGAAAGTTACAGTGGTTTTCCATGGTTACTCTTCCTAAGTCAAAGTTCAAATTGGCAGATGGTGGTTCAATAGCTCTAGAAGGAGTAAGTCTCCTCAAAATTAGCCTACATAGTTTTTGATTTGAGGTTCCTTATCTGAAACTTCACTTCATATCAACTATTTCATTGGACAACCTTTTAATCATTATTTGCATGGATTCCATTGTTGGATCATCAAACATTGATGGTTCATCACACATCTCATGGTTTTAGTTAGTTGAGAGGTCGACCTACATATGGATATTGTCATTCAAGCGATTGAACAACACACCACACCAATTGGTCGAGTAGTTGAAGTTCATGTCAGTCAAACAATTGAACAATAGTTGAAGATAGTCAAGAATTGGATCAACCATCCCAACAATCAACTACAAGAAGGATGGGAAGGCAGTCAGGTTGAATCCTATTGATTCAAATAGAAAAAGTGTATTTTCTAGAGTCGAATCGACAAAGCAGATTTTGTGGAGTCGAATCGATAGAGCGAATTTTGTAGATTCAACTCTAATGGTCGATGGTTACATGTGGATAGGATATTTTAGATACTATGAAAATTATTTAGATATTGAGGGTATAAAAGGAGAACCCTTGGGTCATTTCCAATCATGTGAAATTATATTCTGCAATAGATCATGCAGATCAATATGTGCAACATGCACTACGACGTTTTGATCATAGTGCTCTCTGCTTAATTGTTGTAATGGTGTCTTTAGACACCACCCCTTTATTTGAAATCTTTTATTCCTCTTCAATTATCTGCAGTATTGTGTCCTTTGTTTCATATCGCTCTCCACCCAATTTCCCAACATGGTATCAAAGCTTATGGTTTGAAAAACTCGACCCATTATCTCCAAACCTTGTTGATTCAGATCTGTTGTGTGATTGAATATGAGTTGGTGGTTTGTTGTTTGGAACTTTGAATCAAAACAATGTGTCTAGCTAATGAACATGGCTTCGAATATTGATCTTATTGTTCTAAATAGATCAAATTATGTGCAACATACCCATCCCCCAGCTGGGTCATATCAATTCTAAAAATGACCCAATAAAAATTTTGATACTAAATCTAAATGCATAAATAAGCCACAACATGACATTCATACACGTGCAACTTTCTATGCTACCTAAAAACAAAAATACAATCATTTAACCGTGTTGAGTAAAAACTAAATAAAAAACAACGACATTCAATCAGATAAATGGTAATTCATGTGCATCATTATTCTCACAACAAGCACAATAACCAAATATATCTCAGAGTAAATTGCACAACAACTATACCATCACTTAACATGAATAAACACAACAGATATGAGAACATATCTTATAAAATTATGAAACTCGTTGCAGAGGATGGATGTTCCTCCCAACCATATCATTTTTGTTCCATTTCTCAACAAAACGACACCCCCGAGTTGGGGCTATGAATCCACAAGAGATGGTGGTATCTAAGGTTGGCTAATGTCCCCCTCTCAATAGTAAATTCTCACAGTTGATTCCAGTCCACCAACTCTCTTCCCATGAACCTGCAAAACCCAAGGGATGAAATCCCCCTTCACTTCTGATAGTCCCACATGCCTTTCCACTCCCCTCTAGAGCTTCCAACAAAGGTTGGGCAATAATTATTCTTGCTGATACTTTAGGAATTCCACATATGCAAAAACAAATTTGACTAGTAGAAAAAGGTGTGCTTCCTTGGTGAAATTCGAACAACTCATTAATCCCATACAGGACACCTCTTTCTCCATGAAATTATAGCCCCCAAAAGTATCTAAATATGATGATAATAGCTTCCTTCAATATTCAACACTCTGAACTCCATTGTTGGTAAGAAAACTCCATGTAAAAAATAGCTCTCTATGCAAAAATTTGAAGGCATAATTTTGGTCTCCTACCCATACAAATTTCCTCTCTTTCTCTTGCTTGATTGACTTGCACTCTTCCCCAAGATAATTCTATTCATCCCCCGTGATCTCAATAACTATGGGAAGTGACTCCCACACCAACCCTCTTACAAGAATTCAATGATTGGGCCCTAGAACACTCAACAACTAATGGGAGTTTCATGGTAAGGATAATTTAGAAAGAAATAAGAAATGGGTTTTGATTTAATAGACATGGGTAAACTCTCCCCCTTGGGCCCCTTCCCTCTCTTGTGGATACTTAGCCCCCAAATATTCATCCGTGTCCATCTGCAGTTGGAAATACATTTTATCAATTATATTCAATTTACATCATTTGCATATTACATTGTTTTGGCTCTCAGCCACATACTACATTTACAATATACATCACTTGGCTCTCGGCCATGTACTTCATCTACAATATAAATCGCTAGTTTGGGGTTTGAAAATGGGGATGTTTCATTCCCCTCCCCCTACAAACTGCATTGTTTTCAATTCACATAACCATACAGTTTATACATTGACATATATAAAAACATTACATCAAAATACTTGATAATTCTGCAACTTAATGAATCATGTAACAATTCCAACCAACAACTCTCTTTTCCCCTCAACTCCACACTAGTTGGACATGAATATCAGAGTTGTGGATCTATGAAATTCAACTTCCAAAATGGAGTCTTCATTCTCTTATCTAGAAATGTACATTCATTTTTCTTCAAAATTTTCAAAAATTTGCATGTATGCTTCCTACATGGCTTCCTCGTGCTCCCATGTAGCGTATTTAGGATTGTAGCGTATTTAGGAATTTCATGGGGGTCAACGACATAAAAAAAAACAATGAGGATTCTTTCTATGTCATCGGATACTTCTCAGTAACAGGGGACTGAGAGCCAAGATACTGCCATCTTCCTGGAAAATTGTGTTGACGTCGACAGGGAAGGGGTGCGATTGAAAGAAGCAAAGGGATTCTCGACATTGATTTGATCAAATGGGCATCGAGGGATGAATGGAGGAGGGGAAGGATGAATGATGACTCATGGAAGGCCCTTGGTTGGGGGAAAGTGGAATGATGAAAAAAACCATAAACACGATCTGGTGTCAAGGGGATGACTGGATATTGGGGTAACTAGGTTGAACGAGTGAGACTACAAAGGAGTGGATGATAGGTCAAAAATGTGAATTATTGGGACAGATGTATTGATGATAGTCAGTAATTGGAATATGATGTGGATATATTAAAAAATATGAAAGGGGAATGCCCCAACCAAGGGAAACATGGGTTGTTGTGTGCCAAGGAAAAAGACACCATTGGGTGCAAAGGAAATGTTTTTACTCTACTTGGTGGAATTTGAAATGTTCTTTATACAATTACCAAATAAATAAAGAATGATTGGGATGAAAGTACAAGTATAAAAACTGGTGCCCCATTTTAATATGGGTTGGCCTCGTGGGGTGCAAGTAGGGGAATATAACTGATGAAGGGTGGGGGGGGCCATTGGTGGGTTTCTATAGCATGTAGGCAAATGGAGGATAGTATTGTGGATGGTTAATTGATGTTGCATGATATAGAGGGTTAACGATAATGCGAAGGTGCATTTAATGTAACCAAAAAAATGATGTGGGAGTCCATGATGGGGTGGTTAGCATGATGATGTAGACAAAGGATGAGGTTCTTACTCCAGGGCATAACACTATCAGGACTCCCGAGCCTTATGGATAGAATAACATCAGTGTCAATATGCCAAGGGGTAAATATATGTGGGACAAGTCATGGAGGTGAGAATTCTACCAAATGATGATACCTGAATGTAATGGAGGGGATGGTACCAAGAATCTTTCTGTGGGGATCCTAAGGGTAAATGATCGAGGGGTATGAATTGGATATGCAATTGTTTACAGTGGGCGTGAGTGCATGCCATTTTTGAACATATACCTAAAGGGGCCATACGGTGGTTGAGACTGAAGTGATTATTGGTGCTCATGATAAGTACCTATATATACAAAAACCAAATACTTGATAAACAAGAACATATAAAAATTATTTAATAATTAATGAACAAGTAACATGCGTATCTGACTCCATAGGTTGGGTCATGGTTGGACCAAGGAGGTGAGATTCGTGGGAATAATGGAAGGATCATCTATGGAAGGTGGAGATATGATGATTGTCTATCATCACTTTTATCCAAGGTGGATGTAATTGTGGGGTGAGGTTGAGGTTCTTCACTAGACATCATGAACCAAATATCCATACACAAATCAGATGTATGGGGATGTGGGTGAGGGATAATCTCATAAATGGGAGTTATGGGGGAGTTTGAGGGGTTCATTGAGAAGTATTCGCATCATGTTGGAATGGACAGTGGGGTCAAATGAAGTGGGTTGGGCCGTGGAGGGGGTATGTTATGACTACTAGGAGAGGGATTGTTTAAGGCCTAGTCTGATGGGAGTTGAACATGTGGTGCAATGGTTGGGATGGAATCCCTATGGTGCACCCGCCCTTCAATAATGAGTGGGAACCTATACATGTAATGATCCATATGGTAACATAATGCATAGGGGTGTCACAAAAATTCATTTACTGGCATGGAGATATAATAAATGAATTTCGTAGTGTGGGTACCTTGAGAGGGATCTGGTAGTGGTGTTTTTCTTACTTCTCTCAGAGTCTCCCGAAAGGTAGGGATAGTTGGGAAATAATGTGTTTAATGACCATATTCCCTACATGGGGTGCATGTGTGATTGTTATGAAGGTCCTTCGTCTTCATGGAAGAGGATTCTGCTAAGGTCAGTGGCACTATGGGGATAGGGAGTAGAGGTTTCTTTAGGGAGATGAACGAGATTGCATAATTCAGGAAATGCAGAGAAAAGGTCGGCAGGGTTTCCAATGGTAGTGCAAAGTGCACATGGGGGTTGGATGCATAATGGGGAAGGGAGTGTGGGTTTTTTCTTCCTATTGGTTCCTTTTTGGTTGGTGGTGTCTCCTCCCTTGTGAGTATATGGGTTTCCTATAGTACTAGTATTTCCCCCAACTCTGTAATTGATTGGGAGAGTGGGTGGTTGAGCCACTAGTTGCGGACCTGAAACCATGAGATGAGGTGGGAGAGATAAGTCTCGTACCATAGCTAGTGGCTCGAGATACCATACAGGGATAAATAGCACCATATTTGGTAAGGTGAGGGTAGAAACAACTTGGTATGTTGTTACTCTAGGGGGGTGCTAAAAGAAGGGAATTTAGGTCATGGCATGTGGGACCATTTTCCAGATAGGTAGTTGACCCATCATTGGTGGGTATTCAAGTAATTCCTCTAGGGAAGGTTGTAAGGGGGGTCCCTTAGGAAGTTCTTGTGATGTAGGAGTAGGGATAGATGTGTGGGTCGATGATTCTTCTAGGGGAGGGGAATCGAGAATGTCTCTTCCATCTGAGATAACAATGTAGAATTGGTGTGCGCTTGGGGTGCCAAGGGTGTATCCTTGGTATGAACCGATTAATGACATGTTGTGAAAGTTCCCTGGTCTGACGTCTACCATTGGTAAAAGGTCAGCACTCAAATGAATCAGTGGAAGGATGTTATCAATGTGCCTCAACTGATTAGGTTCATGATGGGTCAGTTGGTCAATAGTGATGATCTTCCCATTGTGAGGGAAGAGCATGGTGTGAAATACATAATACACTATTTCTTGCATGCAATACATGTAGCTTCATCCAAAAATGATATTGTAATCCATTTGGGCATCTATAAATTCAATGTCAATGAGGATTGTTTTTTCCCCAAATTATACATGCACATTTTGATAAAGACATTTTGGTTGGTAGGGTCGACCATCATAAGCTTTGAGGGTGATTTTTGAGGGAACTAACCTGGGTGATCCCAATTTTTTCCATGTGTGTTTGGAAATGATGCAAGTGGATGCCCCCTCATCAATGATACAACGATGGATGGTGATGTTCATGATCCTGACAAGAAATTAGAAGGAAACTAGTGATGGAAGATGTGGGTCTTCTTTGTCCAATTCAAAAGTGATTATATGGGTGTCTACAGGGTCTACTTCCCCCAACTGTGAAAGAAAATACTTTCTTTCAGAAGAGTGTGTCTCGATAACCTCAAGCATTGACATGGAAGTGGGTGATTGTTCATGGTCATAAACAAGGATGTATTTGTGGGCAGCCCTAGAATATGGGTTATGCACATTCTTGTATAGTGGTGTGCAAAGAATTTAGGTGGTGGCTTCAATGTTAGGATGAGGAATCATTAGAGGTTGCTCAACCGGTAATTGGGGGGAATCAGAGTTAGTGGGAGAGAAATTTGACAACATACTATATTGGTGGTTGTGATTTTGTAAGAGGATTTCCTCTTCCATTGTAAGGGGGATATTGCGATCTATTGCATTATTGGTTTGTGGCTGGTTGGGGTGATGGAATTGTCATGTTTGTAGCAGGCGAGGGGGATTTTTTGGTTGTGTTGATGACACCTTGGTGAGGTATTGGGTTCTGTAAGACCATTGGTGGTGGTGGTGGGATGTAGTTGGGAGGTACCTGCAGTGGCACTTGGGGTGGGGGAGGGTGTGGTGGATCCATAGCCTCCTTCATTTGTTTGTAATCGACTATTTGAGGGAAATGATGGGTGTAATGGCCATATCCACCACATAATTCACATGGGAAATTGGTACAAAGGTCATTATTCCTTCCTTGACGTGGTTGTTCATTGTTATTTCCCCCTTTGGGTTTTTGGTTAGTTTGATTTTGGTTACCCCCTACTAGGGATTTGGCTGTTGGGGGTTGACCCCTTGTCCTTAGTTTCTATTCTTTCCCTTTATTTGGTTATTATTAGGTTGATGAGGTAGATTGGAAGTATTCAATTGTTCAAAATATTGAACTGGTTGAATAGGATAAAGTTAGATAAAATTTACCCCTGCTTGTTTTTGTCCATGTGATGGGTAAGTGGGTTGAGGAGGACCAGGGAAGGAGTAGTACGAGTTACCTCGGGGAGGTACATACTGGTTGTATGAAGTGGAGGTACCTCCCATAGGATTGGGAGCATATCTTGTGGATGGAAAAGTGCCTGGATGTTGTACATGCATTGGGTGAGTGGTGGGTGCAGGTACAAGTGGTCCAGTAATGGGAGGAGGTACCATGAATGGTTGTTGTTGTGGTGGGGAAGGGTAGTATGGGTTTCCCCCATATGGTGGTTGGTATGGGTTGGCCCCAAATATGGGTATTGATTGAGTGTGTGGGTGTGTATAAGCCATGGACCCAATCAACCCATCGACAACATGTGATGCTCTTAGTTTTTCTTGAACAAATGGTAGAGGGAGGGGAGCACCAGATAATGTTGTAAAAATATACCCCAATTGAGAGTAAATTAAGTTAATCTTTTGGGCCTTAGTCATGGTTTCATATTTAGTTTGAAACCATCACACTGGGAGGAGAGGGACTAGTGATTTGAGGAACCAGTCTAGTCATTGTTGCAGGGCGATATTTTCTTTTCAAATAGAACTTCTTATTCTTCACCATTCATGGATATGATCGATGATGTATATGGGTGGGGTTTGTTTGAATTCTGATATAATTTCCAAGTCGGTGTCATGGCACACTGGGAGTTGGAACTATGGATAGAACCCTAGGAAGAAGATCACGAGTCTAAGAATCTATATCAAGTCATCCAACTTGGAGATTGTGATAATTTCGAACCAAATATACAATCAGAATTACTACATTATTCACCTTTATCAGTAGGTCATAACTTGAACACCAAACTCTACAGATGGAAACTAGAAAACTAAAAATAAAAAACAAGAGAATGTTGGTTGATGAATCGATTCCTAAAGATAAATTTTATTCATGATTCTAGGTTAGAAAAATACCTACCATATAAATAAATAAAATAAAATAGAATATGAGTTTAATACCCATATATGTGAAGTCAACCTATACATCCCCCTCATTAGGAATTAAGGAGAAAGAATCAACTTCATTTCACGTTGACAAGGGTCTAAGATGGCCAAAGAGCAAGGATGAATAAAAAGTCTAGTGTAATTGTTCACACAACAAGAAATAATATGGTGGGATACACATGCATCCTAACTATATATGTGGACCATCACGACCACATACTTTGTCAGGCATTTTAGTGGAAATAAACTATCAGCTCCAATAAGCATACCTAAATTTAAGTCTGTATTCAACCCTCTCACCCATATTGAAGACTATGAGAGAGAGTGGAGAATAATTGGATACAAAGATGAAAAATTATGGCCTCACATTTTCCCCAATACACCAGATTATATTCCATACTAATGGTACAAAATAGAATATGCATGTGGTGAAACATTCACTTGGAAATATCTTAAAGATAATTTTATCAAATATTTTGTGCTTAACCCCTCAAAAACTGACTTGACTGAAGAACTTTGAAAAATTAGAGAATACATTGAAAACCCAAGCACCAAAATAATCCAAGCAAAAGGAAAATTATAGGTCAACAAATGGTCAACCTCAACTTGTAGTTATATAGCATTTCATGTCTAGAAGAATCACATTTCACATCATATTGACATGGAAAATGAAAAAATTCTAGGAAAGTTTTTCAAATGGCAGAAGGATCACCCAAAAGTTATCAAATAAGTGAAATATGTATTAAAGGTATCTAATCAAGATGACCATGAAGAACCAAATAAAATTGAATTCCCTCTAGGGTATAACAAATTCCATGAAGGAGAACACAAAGTAGATGAATCAAAACCACCAGAGTGGATGGACATAGAAATCAAATTTAGGGAACTCAACATATCAAATGATGCTTAACCTAAAATGGATTGGATAGATTATTATTAGACCAAAAATTATAAAATTTAAATAATCAACCTTTTAAAAGAATATCAATATGTATTTACTAGAGACTACAAAGAATTGAAAGTGTCGGCTAAGGAAATGGGAGATATGAAAATTGATTTGATACTAGGAGCCAAACCCATAAAGAAAAGACCATATAAACTGGCCCATAGATATAAATAAGTTTTCCAAAAGTAAATTAAGTTATTTTGGAAGTTGGAATTATATATCCTATCAATAATTCGAAATGGGCTAGCCCAATGGTGGTACAACCCAAGAAGCATGATCCAAAGAAACTCAAAATCTATGTTCAATTTCGAGGACTAAACAAACTAACGATTACTAACAAATTCCCAACACCATTTGTAAACAATATAATAAATAAAGTTGTGGGGAATGAATGGTACTCATTTATAGATGGATTTTCAAGATATAATCAAGTACCAATTGCCTAGAAAAATCATGAGAAAACTACTTTTATGTTATAATTTGGATATTTCTCCTATAGAGTAATTCCCTTCAGAATAAAGAATGAACTTGCTATATTTGTTGCATTGTAGTCAAATCATTTCAAGAATATATTTTTAAAACAATGGTCGTTAACTTTGACGAATGGACAATGTATAGTTTGTTGAAAAATCACATACATTGTCTCAGTATGATGCTTGAAAGGTGTATTCAAATACATGTTTCCCTAAATATATAGAAATGTATGTTTTCAACACGCATTTGTATATTTCTTGGTCACATCATCTGCGAAGAAGAAATTCAAGTCGATATGGATAAAATCAAATTCATTCTTGACCTAAAACCACTAGTCAATCCAAAGAAAGTCAAGATATTTCTTTCTCACATTGTGTACTACAAGAAGTTCATGAGGAATTTCTCAAATATTACCTTCCCCATTCATGAACTATTGAAAAATGATGCAGAATTCATATGGAGCATGGAATGCAATGAATCCTTCAATTTTTTAAAAAGAAAAATTGTAGAAGCCCCTATTCTAATATTTCCTAACAAGATGAAAAAGATTCATGTTCATGTCGGCACATTCAATGTAGCACATGGTGTAGTCCTTTCCCAACCTAGTGACAACATGGTCAAATAATCAAATGCATATGCCAATCAAAATATAAATAAGGTTGAAAGGAACTATTACCTTGGATGATATTTTCTCTATAGAAATTCATAAATTATTTACTAGTTAATCCCTTCACATTTTACATAGATAATTAAGCCCTAAAGTACTTAGTAAACAAACTAGTTCATCAAGGTTGAGTCTGCAAATGGCTCATATTATTTCAATAATTTGAGTTTGAAGTAGTGGTCCCACAAGGGAAAATCAATTTTGGTCCTAACCATCTATCAAGAGTATAAACTGGAGAAGAGTTGATAGGAATTAACGACAACCATCTAGGTTCCCATCTATTATGAGTTGAGTGTTGATGAATGTAGCTATGTGAGACATTCTCCATCTTACAAACCTGCGAGGTGTGGATTATTGCAGCTATGTGAAGCCTTTCTCTCATCTTACAAACCTAAGATAAAGCCCCTAAGAAGGGTGCGTGGTTGCTACCTGAGACAAATCTAGGAACGTATATATGACCTCCTCCATTCAGAGAGTGATAAGAACTCCAGATGATTATCTAGTGGGAAAGGAGATCTAATGAGTTGTACGTGCCTGTGGCTGAGCACAAGGTGATCATGTGAAATACCAAAGTGTCGGGTGCATCATCATGTGAACAGAAATGAAGATGATGTGTTAGCCTCCTCTGAGCAACAGACTTAACGAGAAAACTCCAAATGATTCTCCTATGTGAGGAAGTGGGAAAGAATATCTGTAGAGTGGACGTGCATTTGCATGAGAATAGGTGAACTTGTGTAGATCTAGTTCTTCTGTGTAATGTAGTGAGCGAGAGCTATGACATCCCTATGGATGTGCTGCTAGTGGATGAGCACTAGTGGGTGTATCAGATCCTTTGTTATATGTTGTTCAAGAGTCAGACCTGCCTGTAACCCTAATTTTTATGTAAAGGGTACAGGTCGGTGTGACACCATGTTTCCCCCAGTCTGTAAATATAACTATATTTTCCAAGGAACTATGGAAAACCTAAAAGTGTGATTGTTCGATTTGATGGACCTTTGTACAAAAGGTCGATGAATGTAAATTATGTTATTTTAATAGAAAATTATTATGTGTTGCATGATTGTTGAAAGAGGGGATGTGCTAAGAGAAAACCATGAATGTTATGAAAGGTGGTGGAGGGGACCTAGAATGGTTGTGTTAACCTCCACCGAACCAGTACCATACTGGAATTAATTTCTCAGATCAGAACAACTCTTTGACCCAGGAGTTAATTACAATCGCGTTGATAGGTGGGAAGACCCCCTCAAGAGTTAATGAGGGGATGGGGCAAACCACCCATCCATAAGGCTTCCAGACCAGACCACGGACTGGGAATTCGAGCCACACACAATCTTGCTAAGGAAGGAAAGAAAGGAAGTGTGGTGGGCAGAGGAAGACCTGCGAAAAAATGCAGAGACGAGAGAGGAAACTCTCAGGTCCAAGGAAGGACTGAAAGAGGAACAATGAGTTCTAATCAGAGAAAATAAAGATTGAGCCAGGAGAAGGAGAGTAACCTTCATCCTTATCTATTTATGTATTGGGAGAAGGAGAGTAACCTTCATCCCTAACTTTCATTGAGCTGGAAGTAAGAGATTGAATCTCAAAGCATCATGGCTTAAGCTCGGGGGTGGCTAGTGGAAACGAGCACCCCTTTCAGCATTCGCATCACACTCTATGGTTCTGATAAGTGTTTTCTTTCCTTATGATTTGAATTGTAAATAATGGATGCATGTGAGTATTTACATTTGTATAAAGGTTTCTTTCTCTGCATTAAATCATTAAGTTATGAGTATGCATTCGTTCCCTTGAGAACCTATATTTCTTCTTAAATTTTCATACATCCCAGTTTAATCACTCGAAGGCGCTTTCCCCAGGAATTTACATCACCATTCCAGAGTCAGAGCAAGCCTCTGGGCATAGCTACCATTTTGGTAACCTCACAAGTTACTTTTCCTTGATTCAGAGCTTAAAGCTCTGCGAGCTAGGAAGGTGTTCCCTTCATACCAGTAGTCTAGGAAACTCTGAACTTGCACCTATTCCCTTAACCAAAAACCCGACTAAGAGCTGGGATTATAGCCTAGGAGATATATGAAGGTCCACGTGACCTGGGTCTAGGAACCTTGGAGCTCGAGGCTCCAAGATGTCAAATTGCACAATATTCAAGTTGAACCCCACAATTTCTATGCACCGTCGATCTATGAAAAAAGATCGAGGGTGGGGAGTCACTACAGAGCACGAAGGTGAAAATAGAAGACGCGCTAGTTTGCAGCCCACAATTCACCCTTTTTCATTGATCTCAATGGGCTGGAAGATCAATAATCCCAATTAGACTAGAATTGAGCGAGCACTTTCGATATTGCAAAGTTCGAACTCTCTTGTAAAGAATATACATGTTGGGGCCTCACAATTTATGTGAATCGTTGATCGTCGTTGACCTTCGATCCGATTTTGATGTGATCCTTGAAATGTAAGGAGCAAGGGGGATGACAAAATATTCAAGGAGATCAAACTTAGAAGAGATAGCATTTTCAGGAGTGGAGACGAAATCCGGGAGACGGGTCCGTAGGAGGAGCAAAGGTTGAATCCTTTAAGCACTTAGAAAATATTCTAAGTTAGAGTAAGTTAGAAGTTCAAGAGGAGGAGAAATAGTGGACGTTGGATCACAACGCCAAGGATCAACAACCGTCTAATCTAATCAAGGTGCATGAACCTTGGCACTTGGCACACGCAAGAGAAGGGAACTTACCAAAGTTCCAAAGACCCAAAGTAATTTGATGTCGTCCATCACCAGGAGGTGAATCTAGACAGCCAGATCCAAAGGGACACATGGTGACATTTTGTGGACTCGGGAGAAATCTATGCGAGAGTTTTCAGTCGAGCTCTAAGACTCCCAAAGTCCAGAGAGCCGAAGAGCCAAAGTAAATCTCAGTCGTCAGATCACCTGAAGTAGTATCCTGACCCTTGATTTCCAGGATATATGTGTCAACATATCAGCAGCTTCGAGAAATATATTCGAGATTTTTCAATTGATATTTCAGACTCCCAAAGCACGAAGAGCTAGAGAGCCTAAGAAAATCTCCATCATAAGATCATCCAAAGTAGATATCAATCGTCCGAAGAAAACCTCCAGCGTCAGATCGTCCGAAGTGAATCTGGATCGTCTGATCCAGAAGGGACGTGGCATGAGTCTGTGGAATCCGGATAAAGTCCTGAAGTAATTCATAGCCGTCAGATTAAGAAGGGACGTGGCATGAATCTATGGAATCTGGATAAAGTCCTGAAGTAATTCATAGCCGTCATAATAAGAAGGGACATGGAGTGACTCTATGGACTCTGGATAAACTCCCGAAGTAATTCATAGCCATCAGATTAAGAAGGGACATGGCATGAATCTTTGGAATCTGGATAAAGTCTCAAATTAATTCATAGCCATCAGATTAAGAAGGGATGTGGCATAAATATGTGGACTCCAAGTAAAGTTCTGAAGTAATTCATAGTCGTCATATCTAGAGGAGACATGGTGTAAATATGTGAAATCCAGATAAAGACCCGAAGCAATCCTAATCGTTAGATCCATAGGACAGGTGGCACAAATATATTGACTTCGGGTAAATACCCGAAGTAATCCTTGATTGTCAGATCAAGTCGACACATGTCAGTGGATTATAGCCTTCGATTAAAAGCCATTGGGAAAAAGGGTGAAGTTTGAGATTTGAGATCTCAAAAGTCTGGAGACCCAAAGGAGATCTTGATTGTTTATCGAGAAGAGGGCCACAAGACCATTGATCTAGTTGAAAGGGTCAAACACCCGAAGTAGAAACAGGGCCATTGATTTAGGAGGACAGGTGTCTGCAGATCGTCAAATCTGGAAGATTGATGTATGGAGGAAAGAAGGGTTTGAGATTTGAAAAGTCCAAAGTCTGGAATCAAGAAGGAGATCACATCTGTTGATTTAGGAAGGACAGATCTGAGCCGTCAGTTGAGACAGTACCGTCAATATCAGGATATCGAGGGTCCCATATCATTGTGGGGATTGATATTGCGCGAAATTTAAAAAGTTGAGGGCGGGCCGCAATCCAAACCTCAGTTTTGGAGAAAGGACACATGGAGGCTCGAGGAGAATTGCGGGTTGAAAATTAGTTTGGTTTCAAACCACCTTTGTTCGTGCCTACAATTGTGTGTTTGTTTGAGGTCATCGCTCAAGGTCACATCTGAGGAGGGGCCAAAATAAAAGGTTCTAACACCAATTCCGAGACTTTGCTAAAGCGCGAAGGAGAAGGTCGCGGGTATCATAAGACCTACACCTGAAGCTGGAAGGGCCTGTGTTTTATTAAGCAGTGAGACTATCAAGGTCTCTAAGTCTTGTTTGACTAAGAGAATCAAAGAACCTTGACCAGAGGGTCAGGCTGAGTCCTAGACTTCCCAAATTAGGAATCGTAGAGGGAAAGGATATGTTCCTGTAATGAGGACAATTTACTTTTTTTTCACCCCAACGTGGGTGTGTTACAAATTGGCATCAGAGCATGGTTACAACACTTGGCCTGCTTGGGCTCATGGATGAGTCACTTAAAAACTCTATTTGGAGTACTTTTAAAAGAGTGACACTCTACCTTACCTCTTTCTTAAAAAGTCTGGTTAAAAATGTTATTAAAGAAAAGAATGAAACTTTCTACTATGTGTGTGCATTTAAGAAATTGAACCGTGTATTGTTCATGAACTAATAGACTGTTAGCTAACAAAAAGTGTTTTTGTCAACACTCAAGAAGTCAGTAAATGACGGGAAAACTTCAAGAATAAAGGATGGTGACGTTTCATGAAGTGGGGGATGGCTCCCACAATAAAGACAAAGAATCTAACGAAAGGAGGGTAGTGGAAACCCCTCCCAATCTGGATGAAACTGTAAGGAGCCTAAGGGATGAATTACAGAGTTGCAAGGATGACAATGAGAGATTGATAAAGGAGCAAGAAAAACAAACAGAAATTAACGCAGTCTTGCTACAGAGCTTGTCTGACATACAAAGGAAACTATATCATGAACCCGCAACCAGTCATGTGGACCGACGACATAAGAAGAGAAGTCAAAGTCCACCTGAGATCCGAAAACATAACTCCATAAGTGACCATACTGGGAGAAGCACCTCGAAGAAGGCCCAACCAAGAGGCAGGGGACACCCATCGGTAGATTCCTTTGGAAAGGAAGATGGAAAATCCGAAGGATCTTCTAGTAGCAGAGAAAGCTCACATTCTCAAAGGAAAGGAAATAAGTGGAAGCGTTACAAAAATCATGATCCTGAAGAATTAAAGAAAGCTAGACCACCCTCTTTCTTTGGAGAGATTAGGAAGGGATAATAGGCTAAAGTTTGGATGCTTGGTTTAAAGAAATACTTCAGAGTCCATGACCAGTCTGAAAACTTGAAGGCTCTAATAACCTTCTTTAACCTAAATGGAAAGGCTTCTATTTGGTGGGAAGACCTTAGGAATGTGAAAGGAGTCCATGAGAAGGACCTGTCATGGAAACAGTTTGAGAAATACTTCAGGAAGCAGTATCTGTCAGAAAAATACATGGATGGGAAGACTAAGGAATTCTATGAACTTACGTTGGGGCAGCTCACCGTAGATGAATTTGTCAATAAATTCCTTGAACTACTGAGGTATGTACCCTACATAAAAGATGAAAACGTAAAAATGCAGCGGTTCATTAGTGGGTTACCTCAGACCTATCGGGACATGATTGAGTTTGACGAACCAAATACCTTAGAAGAAACTATCTAGAAGGCGATGTCTTGTTATGGAAAGTTTGGGAGTGAGACAAGACCTCACGAGGACTGGAAGAAGAGGAGTAGTTCGGGATTCTAGAAGAAGGAGTTTAAATCCTCAATATTTAAGAACTATGGAAAATATTCTAGAAGGAGACTTCCTACTAGAAGTGTGTATCAGAAAAATTTCCCCTCTCAAAGTGGAAATAAACCTTTTAAGACAATCCCAGAAAAGACCGATAACCCAAAGAAGAAACCCTTAAAATGTTCGGGTTGTGGAGAATATCATCAATTGAGGGACTGCCCACACAAAAAATAGAACAGTAAGAGAATAAACAATATCCAAGAAGATATCATCGTCAATGATGTGGCTAGGAGCATGCCATGAATCTATGCAGCCTTGGACAATAATCAAGCCAACCACCAAGATTTAATAGTGGAGATGGAAGGTATGATCGCCAACCATCTAGTTTCTATTTTAATTGATCAAGGTTCTAATTTGAGTTATGTGGCCCCTCAGACTGTTGATAATTGTAAACTGCAACCAATTAGACATGTTAAACCGTGGTTGGTGCTATTATCCATTGGGACCAAAAGAAAGGTGGAAGAGGTCATACTAGCCTGTTAATTCATGGGTGGATTGCCCACCCGAGAGACCCTTAACATACTTCCCCTGAGATCTTATGAATTCTTGATTGGTATGGATTGGTTGGCTTCTTATAAAACTAAATTGGACTATTATCATAAAACTTTAGAATGTGTAAATGAATAAGGGAGAAAAATGACCCTCCAAGGGATTCAAAAGCCTATCTCAGTGAGACAAATATCATCCCTTCAAATGAAAAAGTATTGCAAAAAGGGGTGTTCCTTATATTCCATATAGGTACTGGAATCTATTGAGAATGACGAAAAAAACCTAGGCGATTAAGAGAATACATGGACATGTTCCTAGAAGAGGTACGAGGTTTACCTCCGAGAAGGGATATCGACTTCTCGATAGAACTTACACCACGAGCGGTACCAGCATATAGAATTCCATATAGAATGAGCACGCCAGAGCTGGTTGAGCATAAGCTACAACTAAAGGAGATGATGGACAAAGGAAAAATCTGACCCAGTGTATCTCCGTGGGGAGCACCCATCTTGTTTGTGAAAAAGAAAGATGGCACACTCCGACTGTGCATAAATTACAAAAAACTAATTAAGATAACCATAAAAAACAAGTACCCCTTACCAAGAATTGATGACCTTTTTGACCAATTGGGAGGTGCTTCCATATTCTTAAAGATCGACTTAAGGTATGGATACCACCATGTCCATATTAAGGATGAATACATCCACAAAACAACCTTCAGGATGAAGTATGGTCACTATGAATTTGTGGTGGTGCCATTTGGGTTAACGAATGCCCCCGCCACTTTTATGAGCTTGATGAATAATGTACTCAGCAAATTCCAAGACAAATTTTTATTGGTTTTCATTGATGATATCCTAATCTAGTCCAAGAACAAGGAGGAGCAAGAAAAACATATTAGACTCGTACTCCAAGTACTAAGAGAGCATCAACTCTACGCTAAGTTTAGCAAGTGCGATTTATTTCAGAAGGAAATCCATTACTTAGGCCATGTCATATCTAAGGAAGGGGTGGCAGTAGACCCCGACAAGATCAGATCTATTATGGAATGGCCTAGCACAAAGGATGTATCTGATATTAGGTCCTTCCTGGGCTTAGCATGATACTATAGAAGGGTCATAAAAGGGTTTTCCAAGATTGGTTTTCCAATCACTACCCTTCAGAAAAAGGGGATTAAATTCATTTGGACATCAAAATGTGGAGAAAGATTTCAGGAACTGAAATACCTCCTAACCCATGCACCCATGCTAAATATTGCAGACCCATATAATGATTTCCTCATCTGTACAAATGCCTAGAAGGAAGGAATCGGAGGAGTCCTTATGCAAGAGGGACATGTAATTTTATACGCATCCAGAAAATTAAATGAGCATGAGATCAATTATGTGACCCATGACCTAGAGTTGGCTTCCATAGTAGATGCTTTAAAAATGTGGAGGCACTACCTCCTAGGTAGGAAATTTGTGCTTATGACAGACCATTGTGTATTGAGACACATGTTTGATCAACCAAAACTCAATGCCAGGAAAGCTAGGTGGATGGCTCTCCTTAGTGAGTTTGATTTCGAGATCAAGCACATCAAAGGAAAGGAAAATAGGGTGGTCGATGCCCTTAGCAGAAGTATAAAAACGATTCATCTTGCAGCTGTAAGAACCTTTGAAATGGATGTCAGGGAAAGAGTCAGGAATGCAAAAGAAATAGATGCATTCTTTAATACCATGACCTCATACCTAAGGTAAGAGCCTACATGGCTAAAATATGAAGGCTACCAGATGCTTGAAGAAGGCCTGCTAACTTACAGAAATAGATTGTATGTTCCAAACTATGACAACTTGAAGAGCTTCATAATGGATGAACTACATAAGAGACCATATACCGGTCACCCAGGATATCATAAAATGATCACGTCCACTAGGAAAAAATTCTATTGGCTTGGATTGAAGAAAGGCATAGCTAACTATTTAACTAAGTGCCTAGAATGCCAGCAAGTTAAGGAAAAACATCGATATCCAGTAGGGATGTTACAGCCCCTACCAATCCCATAATGGAAATGGGAAACCATCTCCATGGACTTCATCACCGGATTACCAAATTAGACCAAGAAAAATGATGCCATCATGGTTGTGGTGGACAAACTGAGTAAGTCTTCTCATTTCATTCCTGTCAAATTAACTTTCAAGGCCATAGATATTTCCAACATCTTCATGAAGGATATATTTAGACTGCATGGCATGCCCAAGGAAATTGTATTTGAATGAGATACCAAATTCAATTCAAGCTTTTGGAAATCCCTAATGCCTGGTTTTGAGACAAACTTGTTGTTCAGCACATCTTATCACCCTCAAATTGATGGACAAACAGAAAGAGTGAACCAAATAGTAGAAGACATGTTAAGGATGCATGCAATGCATCAACCTAAGAAGTGGGAAGACTACCTATCATTGATAGAGCTTTCCTACAACAATGATTATTAGGAATTCTTGAAGATGATCCCTTTTGAATCCCTCTATGGTAGACAGTGAAAAATTCCAATCAGTTGGAGTAACCCAGTGGACAAAATTACAATCGGACCCGACATGATGAAAAAAATGGACAACAAGTGGTTCAGATAAGACAAAATCTGAAGATTTCTCAGGATAGATAGAAAAGTTATGCCGACGGAAAGAGGACTCCCAGAGAGTTCAAGACCGGAGACCATGTCTATCTCAGATTTAGACCCAGGAAGAGTGCCCTGAGAATGGGATCCTGTGCCAAATTAGCACCTCATTATTATGGACCCTTTGAAGTCTTATATAGAGTGGGACCTATAGCTTATAGGCTAGCACTCCCTATCACTATAAAGTCACATAATGTTTGTCATGTTTCATTATTGAAGAAATATGTACATGATGCTAATCATATAATTGACTGGTCTGTGATCCAGGTGGAGCCAGAGGGAGAATTCCTTCCAGAACCCCAATGCATATTAGATAGGAAAGAAACCACACTCAGGAACTAAACCATTGCACAGGTCGAGTTGCAGTGGAAACACTTTGGCCAAGATGAGGCTACGTGGGAAATGGAGGATGCCATGAGACAGGCATATCCAATTTTTTTAACTCTCATACATACATGTCATGTTGGAAGATAGAACATTGAGGATAATGCTCCTTTAAGGGGGAGGGAATTGTAACACCCTGTTTCCCCCAGTCTATAAATATAACTATATTGACCAAGGAAATATGGAAAACCTAAAACTGTGAATGTTTTATATGATGGACCTTTGTACAAAAGGTCGATGAATGTAAATTCGGTTATTTTAATAGAAAATGGTTACATGTTGCATGACTGCTAAAAGAGGGGATGTGCTAAGAGAAAACCATGAATGCTATGAAAGGTGGTGGAGGGGACCCAGAATGGTTGCGTTAACCTTCACCAGACCATTACCATGCTAGAATTAATTTCTCATATCAGAACAACCCTCTGACCCAGGAATGAATTACAGTCGGGCTGGTACTTGGGAAGACCTCCTTAAAATTTAATGAGGGGATGGGGAAAACCACCCATTCGTAAGGCTTATAGATCTAACCATAGACCAGGAATTCAAGCCACATGCAATCTTGTTGAGGAAGGAAAGAAAGGAAGTGTGGTGGGAAAAGGAAGACCTACGGAAAAATGTAGAGACGAGAGAGGAAACTCTCGGGTCGGAGGAAGGACTAAAAGAGGAACAGTGAGTTCTAGTCACAGAAGATAGAGATTGATCCAAGAGAAGGAGAGTAACCTTCATCGTTATCTATTTCTGTATTGGGAGAAGGAGAGTAACCTTCATCCCTAACTGTCATTGAGATGGAAGTAAGATATTGAATCTCAAAGCATCGTTGCTTAAGCTCACGGTGGCCAGTGATAAATCCATTGGAAGTGACTAAGCCTATGGTTGGGTGGAAACGAGCACTCATTTTAGCAGCCACATCACACTCTATGGTTCTAATAAGTGTTTTCTTTCCGTATGCTTTGAATTGTAAATAATGAATGCATGCACGTATTTACATGTATATAAAGGGTTCTTTCTCTGTATTAAATGATTAAGTTATGATTATGCATTTGTTCCCTTGAGAACCTATATTTCTTCTTGAATTTCCATACGTCCCAGTTTAATCACTCTAAGGCACTTTTCCCAAGAATTTACATCACCATTCTGGAGTCGGAGAAAGCCTCTGGGCATAGCTACCATTTTGGTAACATCACAACTTACTTTTCCTTGATTCATAGCTTAATTATATGCGAGATGGGAAGGTGTTCCCTTCAGACCAATAGTCTAGGAGACTTTGAACTTGCGCCTATTCCCTTAACCAAAAACCCGACTAAGAGCTGGGATTATAACCCAGGATTTATATGAAGGTCCACGTGACTTGGGTCTAGGAACCTTGGTGTTGGACAACTAAGAGGGGGGGGTGAATCAGTTGTCACTGTGCTTAAACAATTATGCTTCTTTTAAAATCTTTACAAGGTACTCAATGATGATCACAATAATGCAGGGAAATAAACAATGGCACATTCAACATCAGTCACATATATGAGAAACACAGAGACAGACATTTCCCGAGGAAACCCATACAGGGTAAAAACTTCTTCTTTATATGATAAGTATTATTTACATTCTTTACATTATCATACATATGAGCACCAACTCATTGTGAGGCTACAACCTCTGTTTTTGCAAGCTACAACTTGTTAAGAGCACCAACTCTCTGTTTTTCTCTGGCACCCACTAGAAGGAAGCACCAACTCCCTGGTTTCTCTAGCACCAACTAGAAGGAAGCACCTACTCCCTGGTTTCTCTAGCACCAACTAGAACGAAGCTACTACTCCTTGTGTTCAAGCACCCACTTGAACCTTTGAGGACACTAGTCCTCCCTAGCACCTCCCTACCACCCTGGATTATCAATATGAAATACTGAAACCTATTACAGTTATATAGTGTTCAATAACAGCTTACCAGTCTCATCACTGCTCTGCAAGATTTTTCTACTCTGTCTTCCTCACTGTCTTCCTGCATGCATCCACTGCCCATTCTGTTCTTCTGCCTTTTGTGCTCTCCTGTGCCATTCCCATTCAATGCACCTTTTGTTTCCTGTCCATTTTAGCTGTTGCACCATGCCTTTACTTATTCACACATGCATTACTTCACTCAACAGCAACCATAACACCATCACTTCTCTATCCCATGTACTTATGGCTTCTGTACACCTTGTGCATGCAATGTACCCCCTGCCTCTACCTTCTCACACTGTGTTAATCTCTTCCACATCTTGAGTGCTCTGTCTGATCATCATGGTAACCCTTCATCTTTTCTAGTGGTTTTCCCACATGTTCAGCATCACTGAATGTCATGTTGAGATTCCTTAGCCTCTCTGGCAGTCGAGACTCTTCATCTTCTCTGGCATAGCCGAGCTTATACTTTCTTCTTCAGTTACAAACTTCAACACTCATCCACTTGCCAGTCACCTCCACGAATAGTCTTTTTTCTATTGGCTGATCTCTCGAGGCTCTTCACCTCCTCTATCAATCATCTTGAAGTGTCTTTGAGTCCTCTGGTAGATCTCATCACTGGATTCTGGAAGGTTCACTATGTCATGCAATAGTAGCCCTCTGATCTCCTTCAGTTTCATCTGCACCATTGAATGATCTTCATAAGCTTGCCTTTATTTCATATTTCATCATTTCAGCTTTCCTGTGGCAAAGTGTATCGCTAGTCCATGTCACGATCTCTGAAACTCCAAAACGAAGCTTTTCTGCGCTAGCTCCTTCCTCTATATGACCATGGCCATGACCAAGCGCTTGTTCATAAAGTTGTTGGGACTCAGAAATGTCGTATTTTCATCCACCTTTCCCTTCACTATTCCTTACATTTCATCGCCCAATTAAACCTTCGTCATACCCTTTTCATAAATACATTTGGGTTTCACATTATTATTTTCCACTTTATTCATTTTAGTATTAAAAGTGAATTTATGATTAAATATTAGAAAATATACATGTTTTCATATATATCTCAATTATGTGTGAGCTTTGTAATGTGTAGGAATATGTGGATGATTAATTCAAAGAGGCTTCTCGAATACCTCTTCCATCATTCCAAAGGAGATAATTATTCAAGCCTCTTTTCAAGGAGAAGATCATGGAGATTTGGTTAGAATATCTTATCTAAGATATATGAGAGATGTGTGTGAGGATTTGAAGGGATCATATCTTGTAATAATGGGAAAGTAGTTAAGAGTGGTTGAGAGAATAGTGGATCTGCAATTATGAGATGGTTATCTTCTTCATGTATATAAGAGAGTGCTCTCTCTTCATGAGAATTCAATT
>ML778325.1:214419-243884 GCA_009831015.1 Picea engelmannii | reverse complement strand
TTTACATTCTTTACATTATCATACATATGAGCACCAACTCATTGTGAGGCTACAACCTCTGTTTTTGCAAGCTGCAACTTGCTGAGAACACCAACTCTTTGTTTTTCTCTAGCACCCACTAGAAGGAAGCACCAACTCCCTAGCTTCTCTAGCACCAACTAGAAGAAAGCACCTACTCCCTGGTTTCTCTAGCACCAACTAGAAGGAAGCTACTACTCCCTGTGTTCAAGCACCCACTTGAACCTCTGAGGACACCAGTCCTCCCTAGCGCCTCCCTACCACCCTGGATTATCAATATGAAATACAGAAACCTATTACAATGATATAGTGTTCAATAACAGTGCTTACCAGTCTCATCACTGCTCTGCAAGATTTTGCTACTCAGTCTTCCTCACTGTCTTCCAGCATGCATCCACTACCCATTCTGTTCTTCTGCCTTTTGTGCTCTCATGTGCCATTCCCATTCAATGCACCTTTTATTTCCTGTCCATTTCAGCTACTGCACCATGCCTTTACTTCTTCACACATGCATTACTTCACTCAACAACAACCACAACACCATCACTTCTCTGTCTCGTGTACTTATGGCTTCTGTACACCTTGTGCATGCAATGTACACCATGCCTCTGCCTGCTCACACTGCGTTAATCTCTTCCACATCTCGAGTGCTCTGTTTGATCATCATGGTAACCCTTCATCTTTTCTGGCAGTTTTCCCATGCGTTCAACATCACTGGATGTCATGTTGAGATTCCTCAGCCTCTCTGGCAGTCGAGACTCTTTGTCTTCTCTGGCATATTCGAGCTTATACTTTCTGCTTCAGTTACAAACTTCAACGCTCATCCACTTGTCAGCCGCCTCCATGAATAGTCTTTGTTCTACTGGCTGATATCTTGAGGCTCTTCACCTCCTCTATCAATCACCTCAAAGTGTCTTCGAGTCCTCTGGTAGAACTCATCACTGGTTTCTGGCAGGTTCACTGTGTCATGCAACAGTAGCCCTCTGATCTCCTTCAGTTTCATCTGCACCGTTGAATGATCTTCATAAGCTTTCCTTTATTTTGTATTTCATCATTTTGGCTTTCTTGTGGCCAAGTGTCTCGCCAGTCCATGTCACGATCTCCAAAACTCTGAAACGGATCTTTTCTACGCTAGTTCCTTCCTCTATACGACCATGGCCATGACCAAGCGCTTGTTCATAAAGTTATTTTCGATATTTCATTTTTCGGCATTTCGAGACTCCTGATGTTGAGAGTCTCTGACTTATCCACCTCCCGGTAACCGAAATCCTAGTATCCAATACATCGAAGGGTGTCGGATCAGTCCATGATCTCTTCGAACCAACGGCTCAGATCATTTCGCGATTTCACAAATCATGATTTCGGCATTCCTGTGGTGAATGTTCTTGATGCTTCCAACTACCGATCTGAAAAACTTCGAAGTGGCATGGGATCAATGGTCCCAATCAACCCTTGATCTGACGGCTCATATCATTTCACGATTTTGCATTTCGCTATTTTGGCATTCCTATGGTATTGTTTCTTGCCTCTCCAAGTCATGATTCGTGAAACCCCGAAATGGAGTCTTTGACATGCTCTAATCTTCTGCCACGTGTCCCTCTTGGATCAATGGTCAAGATTTTATCGAGGCTTCGCAACTCCATGAGACTTCGTTGTGCCTAATCAATGGTCCATATTTGGCCTCGATCTAACGGTTGAGATTATTTCGTGATTTTGCATATCACGAGTTCGAGAGGTGAAAGGCTAAAGCATTTCATACCTTTGACTTTCCAGTCAGTGAAATGATGATCTGTGTCCACATGTCCTGCCCATAGATGGACGGTCCTCCTTTCGAGATTTTGTATACCCGCTTCTCCTTGCACTTTAATGAATTTGCAGGTTCTCCCTGATCCAACGATGGCCAGAAATTATGCTCAGATATAACGCCTCAGATCTGTCCTCCTCTTCTGCATGTTCTTCTTGTTTACAATTAGATCTGACGATCCTCCTTCTTTTGGGAATTTAAATGGGATCCAACGATCACTGACACTTCTCCTCCCGAGCTTAGGCATTGTGATCGACTCTGTGCTAATTACTCCTGAGCTTACTTTGTTCCTATTTTTCATCGATGCTTACTCTGATCTTTTCATCAATGACTTGCCTACAATCCTTTGCACGTTTGTTTCCATCTTTGCTACCATACTTGCCATCAATGACAAGCATACATTGTCTGTAAGACATGCCAACACTTGGAGCTCGAGGATTCGAGATGTCAAATTGCACAATAGTCAATTTGAACCCCACAATTTCTATGATCCATTGATCTATGAATGGATATCGAGGGTGGGGAATCACTGCGGATAACGAAGGTGAAAATAGAAGACACACTAGTTCACGACCCATAATACACCCTTGTCATTGATCTCGACAGGCTAGCAAATCAATGATCCCGGTTAGACTAGAATCGAGCGATCACTTTCCATATTGCAGAGGTTGAACTCTCTAGTAAAGAGTACGCATGTTGGGGCCCTGCAATTTCTGTGAACCATCGATCATCGTTGACCTTTGATCTAAGTTTGATGTGATCCCTGAAATGCAAGGAGCAGGGGGATGGTGAAATCTTCAAGCAGATCCAGCTCAAAAGAGATAGTGTTTTATGGAGTGCAGACGAAGTCCATCAGACGAGCTTATAGGAGGAGCACAAGTCGAGAAGGGATGTGGCATGAATTTGTAGATTCCGGATAAAGTCCCAAATTAATTTATAGCCATCAGATTAAGAAGCGACGTGGCATAAATCTATGGACTCTGGGTAAATTCCTGAAATAATTCATAGTCGTCATATCTAGAGGAGACTTGGCGTAAATCTATGAACTACGGGTAAATACCTAAAGCAATCCTCAATCGTTAAATCAGAGGACAGGTGGCACAAATCTGTGGACTTCGAGTAAAGGCCCGAAGTAATCGTTGATCTTCAGATCCAGTGGAAATGTGTCAATGGATTATAGAATTCAGATAAAATCCATTGGGAGAAAGGGTGAAGTTTGAGATTTGAGATCTCAGAAGTTCAGAGACCCGAAGGAGATCTTGACCGTTGATCAAGAAGACGGCCACAGGACCATTGATCTAGTTGAAAGGGTCAAACACCTGAATTAGAAACATTTCCATTTATTTAGGAGGACATGTGTCTGCAGATCGTCAACTCTGAAAGATTAATGTACAGAGGAAAGTAGGGTTTGAGATTTGAAAATTCTGAAGTCTGGAATCACGAAGGAGATCACATCCATTGACTTAGGAAGGGAAGATCTGAACCATTAGTTCAAACAGTACCGTTAAGATTGAGAGATCGACGGTCCCATAGAATTGTCGAGATTGGAGGTGCACAAACTTTAAAAAGTTGAGGGCGGGCCACAATCCAAACCCTAGTTTTGGAGAAAGGACACGTGGAGGCTCGAGGAGAATTACGTGTCAAAAAGTAGTTTGGTTTAAAACTGCCTTTGGTCATGCCCACAATTGTGTGTTTTCATGAGGTCATTACCCAAGGTCACATCTGAGGAGGGGCCAAGATAAAAGGAGTTAATCCCAACTCTAATACTTAGTTGAATCGTGAAGGAGAAGGTCGTGGGTATCATAAGACCTGCACCAGAAGCCAGAAGGGCCTGTGTTTGATTAAGAGGTGAGACTATCAAGGTCTCTAAGTCTTGTTTGACTAAGGGAATAGAAGAACCTTGACCAGAGGGTTAGGTTGAGTCCCAGAATTCCCAAATTAGGAATCGTAGAGGGAAAGGATTTGTTCTTGTAAGGAGGAAAAAAAATAAAATTATTTTCTCCCCATCGTGGGTGTGTTATAGTCGGCCCCACCTTAATGTGATTAATAATAAATGTAAAAGATAATTAATATGGTTAATATTAATAATAATAATAATAATAATAATAATAATAAAGTGACTTAGACAGGTCGGCCCTATTGATCCAACAGATGCCTTTTTTTATTGGACATTTCTAATATAAGTAAGGGATGATTCCCCATTGTGGAATCATATATTTCCTGTGAGTTTGGAAATTTTAGCAAACACATCTACTTGGAAAAAGGTGCACACCTCTCTTGGGCACTAGTATTCTAGGGATTAAGCACCCTCTTGTGTGCTAGGTCTTTATTGGTGGTGAAGGTATTTCTCTTGAAGAATATAGCAAAGGATTTGGCTAGGTTTTCTTCCCTTTTTGAGAAGGGTTTCCTAGGATACTTCTTGTGTTCTTGTGCATAGTGTTTCTTCTTGTGATCTTGGTTGCTGCAACATTATTGTTTATGGTTAAGTGAAATGTTAAAATGGAATGAACTTCATTCTTAACCTAGCTTATGAAAAATAAACATGGTATCATACCATAGGTCTTAAAGAACCCATTTCACAAGCATCTACCAATCTCCTCTCTCTTCTACAGAACTGTACGACCCTCCTAGGGTTTCCAGAAAATTTGTACGACCTTCTTTTATGAGTATTTTCAGCCCTTAAACACTTGAATGTTGGGACTCTTTTTTTCATAGGAGAGTACAGCCTCCTCCAACACATCTCTAGAGACTCTCATAGTGACATTCCGAGCATTTTGAAAATTTGTCCCTAGGGTTTCACTAATTTCTGTAGAAATTTCAGATTTAGGGTTTTTGCAAACTCATTGAAGGAGCTCTTCATCTCACCAGTGTTCTCTTATCTCTCAAAGGCTTATTGTTGGCAGTCATAAGTCCAATAAAACCTAAAAGTTCTAGCCTATACTAGTTTTTATGTTTTCTAGCCTAGTTGACAAAGGGTTGTGAAGAATCTAAAATTATGATGAACAAAAACTATGATGAAATATAAGCTTGATGGATCAAACAACTTCAAAGTTCTTGAAAGACAAGACTTCAGAGGAATACTTATTGTGGGTAATACAAAAGGGTTTACCAGAGACAACTATCAATGAATGGAAGGAAGATGACGCCAGGACAAGGAAGCCAATCACCTACTCAAGCCCTTACCTTGAAGGGACAACTTCAAAATAACAAAGATGACAAAAGGTGACACCGTGACTATCTTATTCATAAAATATCTGAGAGGATAGAGATCATCCAAGAGCCATTGGAGAAATCATATCAACATCCTCAAGTATGCACTTGTATATATTATGTGTATCATTGTCATGAGTAAAATTGCAAGAGGAAGGAACCTTTGCTGAAGTCATGGATCCAGAGGGATCTTAGTGCATTCAAAGAAACAACACACTAAAAGTAAAGACTCCAGGTTTGATTGTTGTAATTATCATTCCTCTAACCTATATTTCTAAGATTTTTCTACATTAGAAGTAGGTGTTGTAGTTGTGACAATATTCCTTAAAATGTTTTGATTCTATAGATGTACTCATTATTCTCCTTTAGGAGATATTCGTGTGTTGGTTATTTTTTTTTTCTTGTTCCAGATAGGTTAACAAGAAAAGAAGATGCTTATCCTTCAAAGGGAGTCACTTGACTCAGAAGGACCCAAAACCATTTGAGAAATAAGAAGAATAGAACCATCATTGAGACAAACGATGCTACAAATCATTATCAGAATCCTTCTAGGATTCTATGGGAAGAAGCATGCATGATACAATATATGTGAAAAACAAGAGTCTTCACCTGACTTTGAAAAACATAACTCCCGAAGAAGTATTCAGCAGAATGAAGCCTGAGATTGAACACTTCAGTTTATTTGGGTGCCCAATGTATTTTCATGTACACAAAGAGAAGAAGCCCAAGATAGATACTTTAGGAAGAAATGATACAATGAATTTTCAAAGACATCCCTAGTCAGAGATAGATTGAGACAAGAAGAGACGTTGTCCTTGAAGAAGAGACAATTTTTCAAAGACCCAGAGAATCTCAGATAGATATTGACAGTGAGACAATACTTTATCCCCCTTCCGAAATTTAGAATGAGACAAACATTACTCTAGGTTATCCAGTTTCTCCAGTTGATATGTTCAGATATATTGTAGTAGGGCATAAAATGCCTACCTAGACTCACTCTGCAAGAGGAAGAGAAACATACAAGCCTCTCAATGCACATTCTGAGAAAGTAAAAGAGATTTTCGAGCTATCCTTCAGTCATGAGCCACTTCATTGATGCTGAGACTCCTTGTCTTAGAGAAGCAACAAGAGAACCGGTATGGAAAGATGCCATAACAGAATAATACCAGTATATCTTAAAAGAATGATGCATAAGATATTAATTCAGGGACCAGAAAGGGAAGTCTATGGTAACTTCTAAGTGGATCTATATGATCAAGAATGCAGTTGATGAAAGTGTCAAGAAATACAAAACGAGATCTATAGCCAGAGGTTTCTCACAAACAAAGGGATTTGTCTATGATGAGACACTTGATCCAGTGAACCCGATACACTTCCATCTATACTACCATCCATGAGTTGGAAACTATATTAGATTGATATATTCTTGATAAGTTTGGATTTAAGCAAGAGTGTTGTTGATCCAAACCTATATCAGAAAGTGTTGTGTATGATGCACTACTTCTTGGGACAAGAAGTATGATAGATGACCAATAAGATTTTCCTGAGTCGAGGAAAAAATTCAGTGAAAATATTAAAGAAGTTCAGTATGACAGAATGCAAAATCCACCATGATGAATTTAAATAAAAAGATTGATGATGATTCAGACGAGACTAATCCACAGCTGATTGGATCACTAATGTATTTGGTCAACACTGGACTTGATTCATGCCATGCAGTGAATGTACCTATTCATTTCATGAGTCAATTGAGCTAGACTCACTAGACAACAACAAAACATGTATTGAGATATATACGAGGCACAGTTGGATATGGCCTAAGATATGCCTTGAGTATAAAATTAAGTTTGCAGGATATGCTGATTCAGATTGAGAAAAAAGTATAGTGAACTAGAAAAGAACATTTGACTGATGTTCTATCGTGAAGTTTTCCATGGCTTCCTAATGCAGTAGGAAACAAAACTCTATAGCCTTGACTACCATAGAGGTAGAGTATATAAGCATCAAGTGTGCGAAGCAATGTGGCTTCACAAGCTTCTGACAGATTTACTTAACCATGAGATGGATCCTATGATGATAACCAAGAGTCACGAGTAAATCTCCTTGAGAACCCAGTGTGTCTTGATGGATCGAAATACAATGAGATGAAATATCCTTATTTTAGAGATATGATGCAAAGGAAAATCATACACATGCAGTACCTTCCTACACATGAGCAAATTTCATATATCTTCACCAAATTAACTTCGTAAAGAATGGCTCCCTAGTTTAGAGGGAGTGTCGATAACTCTAGCCAAGAAAAAATTCAAAATACATTTGTGTGCAACTTGGCATGATAAAGAATGCCTCCCTAGCTAAGAAAGAGTGTTGATGAATGCAACTAGGTGATACATTTTCCATCTTACAAACCTGTGAGGTGTGGATCATTGCAGCTATGTGAATCCTTTCTCTCAGCTTACAAACCTGAGAGAAAACCCCTAAGAAGGGTATGTGATTCCTCCTTAAGACAGAGATAGGAACGTATAGATGACCTCCTCCATTCAGAGAGTGAGAAGAACTCCAGATGATGAGTTGGATGTGCCTGTGGCTGAGTACAAGGTGTACGTGTGAAATCCTAAAGTGTTGGGTGCATTTTTATGTGAACAGAAATGAAGATAATGTGTTAGCCTCCTCTGAGCAACATAGTTGATGAGAAAACTCTACATGATTCTCTGATTTGAGGCAATGGGAAACAAGATTTGTAGAGTGGATGTGCATGTGGATGAGCATAGGTGAACGTGTGTAGATCTAGTTCTTCTGTGTAATGCAGGGAGTCAGAGCTATGACATCCCTATGGATGTTCCCTTGGTGGATGAGCACTAGTGGGTGTATCAAATCCTTTTCTATATGTTTGTTGGGCTCGAGATATGATCATTTTTATGATGGTTATTATACATTTTTGCCGCATGTACATATATGTTTTGCACGTTTTGAAGGAGCTTTTTGAAGAATTTTATGATAAAATGGTATAATCAACATGAGGTACGTGTAATTCGTGTTTTATGATTAAATCAATTTTAATTCATCATGTTTTATGGTTTCCAAGAGTTAATTCATGTTTGTCTGTTGTTACAGGAAAAAATGCACCATGTTTCCAGTTCTGACACTTGATTTGGCACTCGTACCAGCACTCGTTCTGGTACCCGATCCAGCACTCGTTCCAACACCCAATATTGCACAAAAATGCAAAGAGAGTTGGCGGTTATGGTATTGGCGGTCAGTGATGGACAAATCGATCACATGGGTTTTGTTTATCATCACCCCCTCCAGCAACTAAGCTCAAGACAACTCGATTTCAATTGTCCAAAGAGGGTGATTATTGGCTTCCTCTGTTTTGTTAGTTATGGTTGCATTTATTGTAATTTGTCGAATTTAGAGGTGGTTCGACCCTCCTGTGGTCGACCACCTAGGTTGTAAGCTTATAAATACCAATAGGATGGTCATTAGATTTTTAACTAAGTAGCATAAGCATTAGAATTGCCAGAAACTCATTTTTACTTTGTTTTGACATTTCACATTGCCAGAATTGTGCCAGAACTGCGTTTTCATGTTTTCATGGTGAATTTGGCCTGTTGAAGTTTGTGGTTTTCTTGTAGAAGGTAGCCACGACTTGTTGGGGGGCTCACCAACAGTTTGGTGATTGTATTTCTGTTGTTTATACAATTTCCTAATTTAACTACTCTTTCTTATTTCCTGTACATGTGTGTTTTTTATCTAATTGATTAATTTGTTGTAGCTTAATGGTCTTGATTTTATTTTGCAAGTTAGATGATGATATGTGCTAGCTTTTATAGATTAGGAACAAATTTGCAAGTTTCTACACTAACCCCATGTGCAGTTAGATGTTAGATCATACTTTCTTTTATGATTTTATAGTCTAGTTTAAAACAGATTTTTAATTAGATAGAACAGAGTTTTAACTTGGGTTTCTTTGACAGGGATGTTGATGGATGGATAGATTTAATTCCCATTCTTAGTTATAGTTTTCTTACTTCAGTTTTAGATAGATTTCATTTGGTTCATTATTGGTTAATGTAATTGTCAATTTACTTCTTGATATCATAGTTTAATTTATGTTTTTAATTGATCATAGCTTGAATGATTAGAATAGACATAACATAGTTTTCCTTTACACAATTTCCTTTCATAGATTAAAATGCAATTAAATTCCTTAGTTAGATAATGATGATCTCATTATGATGTTAATGGTTTATACATGAATATGAAGGGTATTTAACATTACTTTTGTCATGGCTAAAATTTCGTTGGATTGTTTAATGCATACCTTTCATTTTGCCATTGAGATTAGTGTTGAGTTTATACCGTTGGAATTGTCCTTTGTTTTCAAGTGTCATCGAGATATCATCTGTCACCACCGAAGGTATTCACATAACCACCAACATTACATTTGAGTGTTTCATAGATTAAAGATAGTTTCTTGCTTTTATAGATCAAAAAAGATAGTTTCTTTCTTTCATAGGTTAGAATATAGTTTTATTGTTGTTGTAGGGTAGTTAGTCTTTTGCTTCCATAGATTTAAGAGGAGTTTTGTTTATTGTAAATTAGGCATTTAGTTGGTAGTCCTCATTGCTTTCAATAAAATGGATTTCATCTCATGCATTAGAAATAGTTTTGCATCAAGCATTTAGTTCACTTGCCTCTTAGGCTAGGTAGTTGTTCAATGAGAAGTCTTTGCTTACTTGTCCATTTTCTTTCGTAGGTTAGTTAGTTTCCTTTTCTTACTTGTCTTTTTCTTTAGTAGGTTAGTTAGGTGCCTTTGCTTGCTTGTCTATTTTGTTTAATAGGTTAGATAGGTGTTTTTGCTTACTTGCTTATTTATTTTCTTTCATAGGGTAGTTGCTCATTGAATGTAGGTTGGCAAGTTAAAGAAGTTTTCTTTTTTCATTTGCTTAGTATGCATAGTAGTTTACCTTTGCTTATTGTCATGAACTAGTTTTCTTTAAATAGGGTTTTTACTTGCTTTCTTAGGAACTATCCATCAGTCCTTGGCCCAAAAGTACTTAGGTTACCTAGTTTCAAGTTTCTTAGTAGGGTTTTCTCATTAGATAGGTTTTCTTGAATAGATTAGTCTTAGATAGTTGCTTTCAATAATTAGATTATACTTCTACCAGCGTTTTACCTTTGGCATATATTTTTCTACAACTCCAAGTTTACTTACCCCAGGTTGACAATTAATTGAGGGTAGTTTAGTGTCTTTTTTAGTACATATAAATCACCTAACAATGTTGCTCAAGAGTCAGGCCTGTCTGTAACCCTAAATTTTATGTAAAGGGTACAAGTCGGCCCCACCTTAATGTGATTAATAATAAATGTAAAAGATAATTAATATGGTTAATATTAATTATAATAATAATAATAAAGTGACTTAGGCAAGTCAGCCCTGTTGAGCCAATAGATTCCTTTGTTGATTGGTGAAGTCTAATATAAGTAAGGGATGATTCCCCATTGTGGAATCATATATTTCCTGTGAGTTTGGAAATTTCAGAAAACACATCTACTTGGAAAAAGGTGTGCACCTCTCTTGGGTGCTAGTCTTCTAGGGCTTAAGCACCCTCTTGTGTGCTAGGTCCTTCTTGGCAGTGAAGGTCTTTCTCTCGAAGAATATAGAAAAGGATCTCGCTGATTTTTATTCCCTTGTTGAGAAGGCTTTCCCAGGATACTTCTCGTGTTCTTGTGCATGGTGTTTCTTCTTGTGATCTTGGTTTCTTCAACATTATTGTTTATTGTTAAGTGAAATGATAAAATGGAATTAACTTCATGCTTAACCTAGCTTATGAAAAATCAACATTGAGTTGATTCCAAAATAACTAGATGAAATAATGTAGTTTATAAAATAAGGAAAAGCTCCAGAGGACCTCCCATAAAGAGAAAGAAAGGGATTAGCAATGAAAGCTACCCCCTTCACACTTATGAATGGATATATTTATAAACTAGGATTACATAATGTATTAAGACGATGTGATTTGGAACATTAAAGGGATTGTTGGAATATCAATTTATAATGGTTCATCACACTTCTCCTAGAATCAGTCGGTCGAGTGATCGACCTACATCTGGAAATAGTCAGTCGAGTGATCGATCAGACATCTACATTAGTCGATCGAGTAGTTGACAAGTATGTCAGTCATACATTCAAGTAGCATTCGAAGATAGTCGGTTGGTGGATCGACCAGTCGAATAATCAACTACGAGTTGCACTCATGGACAATTGGGTCGAGCATCCTTCTTGAGTCGACTAGACAACATGGATTCAAAAAATTCCACTCTAATAGTCGACGATTATATCTGGACATGATCCTCCTGGTTTCAAGGAAGTTGGCTATATATTGAAGATATAAATAGCAGACTTGATGGGTCATTATCCTTGTTGTGTACAAGATGACCAATATGGAGTGTGATGTTCTTATCACAATGTTCTATGCTTAAGTGTTGTAAAAATGTCTTTAGACATCACCTTCAGTCTTCAAAATATTATTTCTCTTTGATTATGTATAGTTTTGTTTGTCTGTTTTGTATCAGGTTACACCCAATCCCTTACATGGTATCAGAGTCAATGGTTTCAAACCTTGATTGTCTGTACAAATATTGTTGAGTCTTATTTGTTGTGTTATTGAATCCAGGCCGGTGATTTGTAGACTGTAACTTGTGGAAATAGATATCGAAGATGGCTTCGAAGATTGATCTTGTAATTCCAATTGGATCAAATTATGCAATGTGGGAATGAGACATGGAAACTATATTGAAAAGTAAAGGACCATGGAAATATATTGAAGACTGTGATTCTAGATCCAACAAAGGATTAGAAAATTTTCATTGTTGATGGAAAGAAGGATGAGGATATAGGGGTCATCATGACCTATATCTCACATGAGATTGATTTTCACATCAATGGAGTGGACTGCCCTCATCAAGTCTGGAAGAATTTGAATTCATTGTTAGATAGAGTCGAAGAAATCCACACCATGCAATTGGAGAAATAGTTTATCTCTCTTGATCCTCATTATTTTGATAGAACAAAGGACTATTTGGCATGTGTGAAGGAACTGTAGTTGAAATTTGGAGAACATGGAAAGAATTATCAGAAGAATGGCATACAACTCATCGATTTGGTCTTGATGAATTTGAGAACACCATTTGACGTGTTCATTTTGAATTTCTTCACCAACTTACCTTTTAGAAATTCCTAGTTACCAAGTGATGATTGATTCCATGCTATTCATTTTGCTAGCTTCAATTCCACTTTTGAATATACAAAAACTACATTATTATATAATAAAATAATGAATTAAACTAAAACTATCTCACATAGGCACCCGAATCTGTCGAAAATCCTTGTCTTTGTGACCTCATGGACCCAAAACACTAATAAGGATCGGGACGCCCATATTTTTAGAAGGCATATACATATATTTTATAAAATATAAAATCAATAATTATCTAAAACCTTTATTTTTTATATTTTTCTCTGAACTGATGAGTTGTCCATTATTGAGATGGAACACTATAAATTGACATGCATTTGAAAGAAAAAGAACTAATGGTGACACGATACGAGTCATGCCTTTTGCATTTGTCTGAATTCATACTGTGATTATAAAACTGTGGGAAGTATCTTGTCTTCAGACTGTGATCATGATACTATGGGAATTATCATTCGGAAGTATGATACTCTAGGAAGTAACCATTTTTAGGGTTATAGAATTGTATTTATGTTAAAATATAGTACTTACCATGGTGTTTGCAATATCGATTGTAACAACCAAATCAAGAGGATCCTCTTTGATAAAATGAGAAGAAGAGAATACAGAAAAGGAGTAGAGTAGAAATAGTATTCAGTGTATTGAGTATATGAGAAAAAGAGTACATAAGAAAAGGGAAAAGAGTTGAGCTAAATAGGCTCAAGCAAATCAAAAACATAAAGAACCGAGTGTACAACTATCCAGGATAGCTAGAAGTGTACAGTCAAACTATTGAGGTTACATTATATTTAACACTCCCTCTTAAAATCAACAGTTATAAACATCGGCACTGATAATGCCCAAGTGCTTTCTCTGAAAATAAAAAATGGATTTTCCTAGTGGCTTTTTAAAAATATCTGTGAGTTGATCTCGTGAGACACAGAATTTAAGTGCAATGTCACCATTATTGACTAGCTCATGGATGAAGTGAAAGTGAGTGTCAATGTATTTACTTTTCTTGTGAAACACATGGTTTTTGGATAAAGAAATTGCTGAGGTGTTGTCACAGAAGATAGGATTTGGCTCCTTTTCTGTATGTGACATATCTTTCAATATTCTCTCAGCGACACAGTTTGACAGGAAGCTGAGGTAGCAACGATATACTCTACCTCTGCATAAGATATGGATACAATTGGTTGCTTCTTTTATGCCCATGAAATCATGTTCATGCCTAGGTGAAAATCATGTCTTGAGGTGATTTTTTTGTCATCTAGGTTGCTTGAAAAATAGTTGTTTGTGTAGCCAGAGAGATGATTATCATTAGACTGAGTGTACCATAGACCAAAATTGAGAGTACCTGCAACATATATCAGAATCATTTTCACCATCTTCTAGTGAGAATCTTTGGTTGATTCCATGAATCTAGAAACAAAGTTGGTTGCATACATAATATCAGGCCTAGTTGTGGTAAGATACAAAAAACTACCTTCTAAACTTTTGTACATGGTGGAGTCCACTATAGGTCCTTCATCTTGCTTGCTCAATTTTGTGCCTAGGGGTATAGGAGTTTCGGCTGGATTGCAGTCTTCCATGCAGAATCTTTTGATGATGTATGTTGCATACTTTTGCTGAGAGACAAAAATGCCTCTGGTTGATTGATCAACCTCAATTCCCCAAAAATATTTCATTATGCCAATATTTCTCATCTCAAACTCATATTGCATGGCATGTTTAAAACTGGTTAACTCAAGATTTCCAGTATATATCATGTCATCAACATATAAACATACAAACAAAATTTTACCATACTGATATGTTTTGGTGTATAAAGTTGGCTCATTTTGTCTTCTTCTGAAACCACTTTTGATCAGGTAAGTGTCAATTCTGTTGTAACAAGCTCTTGGAGCTTGCTTTAAGCCATATAAGGTTTTCTTCAACCGATACACTTTGGCTAGCTTCTCTTGGACTTCAAATCTAGGTGGTTGATCGACATAAACTTCTTCATCGAAGAAACCATTCAAGAAAGATGACTTGACATCCATCTGGTATACTTGCCATTTGTGTTGGGTTGCTATGGCCAAGAGAGTCCTTACAATGTCTATTCTTGCTACTGGAGAAAAAGATTCACCATAATCAATACCTGGTTGTTGTGAGAATCCTTTGGCAACAAGTCTTTCCTTGTGCTTTTCAATCTGTCCCTTTTCATTGAGTTTATTTTTGTAAACCCACTTGACACCAATACTATTCTTGTGTATGGGAAGATCAACAAGATCCCATGTATTGTTCTTCTCAATGGAGTCAATATCTTGGTTCATGGATTGAACCCAACGTGGCTCCTTAGATGCTTCTTTAAAAGATGTAGGTTGGCATGACATTAATGCAAAAGGATTGTATTGATCAATGTCATCCAACTACTGATGGATTTCTCTCAAACTTCGAGTTCTCTGAATTTGAAGTTCAAAGGATGAGTCTCTACTTGAAGTTGAGTTATCCTGAGAGTTTTCAAAATGTCCTTGTACCTGCAGTCTTGGAAGAGAGGGATGATGTGTTTGTTGTCCTGAATTGTCTATGTCTTAAGGAAGTGACATTAGTGGATCATGAATGTCCATTTGTTGATTTTCAGACTCGTTCCAGAACTGATTTTCAAGAAATTTTACATCTCTGTTGAGGATTAGTTTCTTTGAAATTGGATTGTAGAGTTTGTAGGCCTTGGATTTTTCACTGTATCCAGTAAATATGAATTTATCACTTCTATCATCAAGTTTCTTCCTTAATTCAGAAGGTATGTGAGCGTATTCTATGCATCTGAATGTCCTTAGATGAGAAAAATTTAGCTTTGTCCCACTCCATGCTTCTTGAGGGACCTTCATCTTGAGACTGGTGGTTGGAGATCTATTCAGGAGATAAGCTGAGCATGCTACTGCTTCAGCCCAAAATGTAGTTGACAAACATTTCTCTTTGAGTAGGCTTATGGCCATGTTCATTATTGTCTGATTTTTCCTTTCAGCCTCTCCATTTTGTTGTGGAGTATGCCTGGATATAGTTTGCATGATGATGCCTTGTAATTTGCAGAAATTTGCAAATTCTTTGGAGTTGTATTCTCCTCCTCCGTCTGACCTGATTTCTTTTACATATTTTCCACTCTATTTTTAAACTTCAGCTTTGAATTCTTTGAACTTTGCAAAAGTTTCAGACTTATGTCTGAGAAAGTAGATCCAAATTTTCCTGCTAAAGTCATCAATAAACGTAAGAAAATAAACACTACCACCTATTGAATATGTTTGCATTGGTCCACATAGGTTAGTGTGAACCTATGTGGGATTTTTATCTTTGAAGACAGGTAGACCTTTGACCATGGAATGCTTTTGTAGAAGACTTATCCTGTGAAAGGGTAGGTGTCCAAATCTTGTATGCCAAACCATAGTTTCATTGGGTGTGGATGCACTTTGTGCATATGATCGGATTAGATTTTCAGTTCTAAGGGTCAGGGGAAACATCCTATTCTGAGTCATGTGGATTTCAGAAATCAATTTTTTGTTGGGGTTTTTATCATATATCATGCATGATGCTCCTTCAAAAAGTACCTTATAGCCATGTTCAATGAGATGTCCTACACTTAACAAATTATGTTTCAGATATTGAACATGATAGACATTGTTTATGTCTGTCTTTACATTTTGTTTAGTAAGAATAGGTACAGTTCCTTTTCCTTGAACTTTGACTAAGGAATCATTTCCAAGTGTAATATCAGAGGAAATTGAAGAATCAATGCATGGAAGTAAATCTTTTTTACCTGTCATGTGATTTCTGCAACCACTATCCAACAACTAGAGATCTTTATGTTGTTCTTTAGTCTTGTGACATGAGATAAACATACCTTTGAGGTTTCTTTTGTATGATTTGAGACATGTGCTCTACCTGAGAGTTGATCTGCTTGCTTCTTCCAGCATTCAGATTCATAGTGTCCAAAATTTTTGCAGTAATAGCATTGTATGTTAGATTTGTCATATGATCTTCTCCCTCTGACTCTTTGAGGCTGGAAATTCTGATTCTGGTTCTGTTGTCTGTAACCTTGGAAATTTTGATTTGGGTTATGTTGTTTGTGACCTCCACTTGAGTGATGGTTACTTGTAATGCTTCCTCTTCCTTGGTGACCTCTGCCTCTTCCTCTACCTCTCCCTCTGTTGAAGGAGAATTGAGTTTTGAAGGCATTGGCGATTAACTCATCTGTGAGATGCAATCTGGTCTCATGTGTCAACATGGAACCCGTCAGTTCATTTGTTGAAAACTTTGACAGATCCTTGGATTCAAGGATTGTTATAACGACCATTTCAAATTTCTTTGGTAAACTTCTGAGGACTTTCTCAACAATGTGTTAATCAGGGATGGCCTCACCAGTCAACTTGATCTAGTTTACGATTCCCATGACTCTGGTCATAAACTTATCAACATTTTCAGACTATGTCATTTTTAAAGTCTCAAAGTGTGTCCTCAAGGTCCGCAGTTTGACTGTTTTGACCCTATCATTTCCTTGGTAGTATGATTTAAGGATGTCCCAGGCCTGCTTTAAAGTAATAGTGCCTGTGATTTTTGAGAAAATCGAGTCATCCACTGAATTTTGAATCCATAATTTTTCCTTATTTTCTTTGTTCCTTTGTGTTGCCTGAGCATTTCTTTGTTGGTTGGTCATGACACCAAGGTCTGTTGGATTTGGTTCCACATATCCAAGATCCACTGGATCCCAGCACTCTTGTTCTTGCAAGAAGGATCTCATTCAAAGAGACCAAAACTCATAATTCTTTCCAAGAAGAATCGTTCCTTGAGTTGGTCCTAAATTGCTCGAGGTGTCCATATTTGAAGAAAAAAAATGATAACAAAGAATTTTTTAAAGATTTGTGTGCTTACTTTTTTCCTACGCGTAAAACCAGGTCTGTGAAGTTCTCTCAGTGACTTTGGACTGAAAAACGTGGGGTAGACCACTTCTTTAGCTTCTCATGTGACCATGGGCTAATAAAGTAGGCGATTCGAGCTTTCAGACTTTGAGCATTTTGACGTTGAGGATATCTATGCCTTCAAATAACCAAATTGTCGAATCACAAATTTGCTTCAAATATCAATGATCCTACTTCTTCCTACGATCAACGATCTAGATCGTGTCAGGACTTCACATATCATGATCTAGATCGAAATGTTGATATTTTGGGGAATCCAAATCTGACGGTTCGTGTTCCTCTAGATCTAACGGACCAGATTTCGTCAGGATTTTGTGTATCGGGATTTCGTGTATCGTGAAGTCAAAAAAAAATTCACCTTCGTTCTCCCAATCCCTGAAATGTCAAAATTCTCCCTGGACATTCAACAGTCCAGATCTCTCCTCAATCAACGACTCAGATTATATCATGATTTCGTGTGTCGCGAGTTCTCACAACTCTCACCTATGATTTCTCAATAGTCGAAATTGTGATGGCACTAGATCGACGGTCCAGATCTCTCCTCGATCAACGATTGGGATCTGTTCATGATTTTGTGTTTTGCAAGTTTCACAAATTTTCCCTTTAACTTCCCTGAGTAGCGATTCAGCGAAATGTTGATCGCTCACCATGCATCCCTCTCGATGAATGGTTAGGATCGCTGCAGCTATTCCCTTGCAAATATTCTGACGTACATGGATCTCTGCCACGTGTCCCCTGATCATGGATGATCGAGATAATTTAGGGACATTGGGAGACTTGTCTCCTTTGCAACCTTTGCATGAAATCGTCGAATACGCGAAATTTCGAAGAGCTTTGGCAGTTAAATACTGCACACCTTTTCTTGATCTGACGGCTATTGTAGCTCTTGCCTTGATCTGACGACTGAAACTCATTCACCTTTTTTGCGCTTTCCTCATCCTTTCTGAGCTTGATTAATGGCTCATATATGTTAGCAGAACTGATCTTACGACTGCATCTTCTTTTCCTTTCCTGCTTTAGCATGTCCTTTGCTACTTCTGCAAAAAAAATCTCCTAAAGAAGGAAATTCATGAATATTTCACGAATTGAAAATAATTTCATGAATTCTTTAAAGAGCTCACTTATCTTTAATCGTTTCTATCCTCTGCAACTCTGCTTCATGAATATTTCATGAATATTTAAATGCTCATGATTCTTTCGAGCATATTGCACTCTGCTTCCTCGCATTTTCTTTCTGCAGTGATCTTTTGAGCATACAGTCGGACTTCTCTCCAAGCTTTGTGAAGAATCTACGTCCCGTGCTCTCGTTGACAGTTTAAGCTCTGTGCTTCTTAGGACTAGGCTGCTCTCCAGATTGTGTGAATAGGATTACGTATAAATCTCTAATACCATGATAAAATGAGAAGTAGAGAATACAGAAAAGGAGTAGAGCAGAAATAGTATTCAGTATATTGAGCATATGAGAAAAAGAGTACATAAGAAAAGGGAAAAGAGCTGAGCTAAATATGCTCAAGCAAATCAAGAACATAATTAACTAAGTGTACAATTGTCCAGGACAACTGGAAGTGTACAATCAGACTATTGAGGTTACATTATATTTAACACGCTTAACCAGTAATGAGATAAAATGTCAAAAAGGCCATGGGGGTTATGTGGGATCTACCTATCAAACTACTAAATTTTTTAATTGGTTCAAGATTTACATTGTGGGTTTGAACTTGAGAACGAAGCTTGCACTATGAGAATTTTGCAGAAAATGTGTGTTATGAATTTTTCTTTTTGTTGTCCTAGAAAGAACTGAATCAAGGGTTTACTTGGATTTCAAAATAAGTAATAGAGCTCAGATGTTTTATAGTTGTTAAGGGAACAATAGTGTTGATATTTCATAGATGAATGAGTTGGTGCATAAATCTTTATTAATCTGAAAACGTGTTGATTTTGAGTATTTCTATGCATAATTCTTTATTAATTTGTTCTTTATCTATTTGATCGTATCTAACTTTTTTATTCAGTTGTCTTGAAAGGATCTAGTCCATATTCATTGCTCATTGAAGATTACCCAAAATTTGAGGACAGCTTGTTTACTTTCTATCTAAAATGAATTCATATAAATCTCGAATACAAGGAAACATAGTAATATTGTTTTTTTCACTGAGGGCCAATTATCAAATACAAGACCATAATTGTCAATATGCACTTTGACACTCATAAATGGAGATAAAAGATTTGTTACATAGTTTTGAATTTTCACAATCACTGCTATTAGCTTCTGTTATGAAGGGTATTCCTATGTGTTAGTGATTGAAAGAGTAATGTCTCTGACATTGTTTCCCAATAACATTGATTTGTTTTAATGGATGAATAAGATTTACTATGTAGAGAGAACAAGATTTTTTACACGGGTAAACTATTAAAAATGACAACGAGGATGATAAAATAAATTAGGATAAATCTCTCTTAGCCTTAGATCCTCTAAATACTAATAAATGTATTTATTTAGATTGATGATTATGATTTGTTCTATAGATATAAATCATGGATTTGTTCTACAGATATGAGTTATGTTCACAGAATGATATATTTTGGTAGAGATCTATACATTACAAACCTCAATAGAATGCCATTGTTGAAAGAAACAATTAGACTTTGGTTGAAATGGCATGTTGTTTACTTTAGGCCAAAGAGATATCAACTAATTTTTTATTTTTAATGTAGAAGATGTTTATTTCTCAAAGTTTTTCTAAATTTGATTTTGACTGAAGTTGTATGTGATGTGACTCCCTAATTACCTTGGAGGCTCCATCAACAAAACCCCATGGATAGTTGTTAGGATAGTTGTTATAAGATATCTCAATGGTCTATGCTTGTTTACTTTTTATATTGACTCGTGGTAAATCATTTTATGTGTATTTTATAGTAAGGAAAACTCTAGTGAGGGAGAATATTATCTTGGAAAGTTTCCTTATTCCTAGCAATCCAAACAATCCTTAATACTATAGCTAGGAGAGTTGGATGATCTCTTACCTCTTTGTTCTCACTATGATCTCCTCTACAAGTTATACCTTGTTAGTATTTTATTTGAAGGAGTAGCCATAAGAAATTTCTAGTTTTTATTGTGCTTTCACTCTCCATGGATCTGTCTACCATCTTGATTCTTTTCTCATCTTCCTTGACTTGAGGTAATGTTTCTTCATGCACCAAGTTGGCATTAAAGTATCATCTCAATGGATTGGTATTGCATACCAATTCATCCTATTCCTTCCTATTTAAGTGGAAAGAGGTGTTTACCAGTGTTTGATTGAAAATGGACCATTCTTCTACTTTCCTACCATCAAGGTTTAACTTTGCCCCTATTTTCCATCATGTTATCCACACATTTCCACCATCTAGTTGGCATGCATAAGATAGGGATAAGCATCCTTTGTTTACCATATTTCTCCTTAGATGATCACAAATATTATATATATTATTATCCTCCTATCCATAGGTTTAGTCATAGTTTTACCTTCTTACCATTACAAATCCTCCATTCTAGGAAGTTGTCAACCAAATGAAAGGAGTTCACTAAAGATTTATAAAAGATAGATCCATTTAGATGTCTCTTCACTGATTCACTACTAAATGTATCTATCTAATAAACCATTGTAGTAAGCAACCTCTCTGCTAGATCCATGACAAACAAATGAGTTTTTTTTAGCAAATATCTACCCTCCAACTTTGTCCTAGATAGTTTGTTCCATTTCACCAATGGTATCCTCTTTTCTCTCTTCCTTTCCTCACATAGATTTGAAACACATTTCCCTTATTCCATTACCATAGAGATCCAATACATAGGTATTTGTTCCATTACTAATTTGACCAAGGTGAGTCTTCCTCCTAGAGACAACCAATGATTGCACCACATATTGATTCTTACTTCCAACTTCCAAGGAAGCCATTTCAAATCTTTAGTACCATATGCATTATGTCATCATCAAGAGAATAAAACTTGAAATGCAATAATTTCCCTATGATTGGATCATTTCCTTGTTTCAAATAGATTGATGATTTATGGAGATTAATCATGAGTTATGTGGTAGCTTCAAATAACTTGAGAGCCTGCTCATATGCTTTTTCATCAGATATAGTCTGATTGCCAAACGCCATTATATCATATACAAATAGGAGGTATGCAAATTATAAATCTCTAGTGATTTAGTTTCCTTTTAATCCCCATGTATCCTTTAAGTGAGTTATGTATATGTTGATCCCTTTTTCCACTAGGAGAAAGAAGAGGGGGGACACGGAGAAACCTTGCCATAGTCCTTAGAGGAAGTGGATAAATTTGAAGATAATCCATTTATTAGAATAGAAAGGAGATTGACGAAAAATAGGCCTCAATCTAATTAATAAAGTGACACTTAAAACATGCATGCAAAAGCACAAGTCTTAAGTACAAATTAACTACTCTATCGTATGCCCTAGAGAGATCCAATTTGATGATGAAGGCTAGGAGTTTTTTCAACTTGATGATAGGCATGGTTTCCTAAGAAATTCCAACATCATATATTTTACTTCCTATCAAGAAACCAAATTATTATTTGGAAATAGAACAACCAAGACATCCTTAAGGTGAACAATTATAACCTTCTCTATGATTTTATAAAATTTGTTGCATAGTGCTATAGGTCTAAATTCATCAAAAGATGTTGTGAAATCCTTAATGGGGATTATTGTGAGAAAGTTAGCCTTGAAGGATCCTAGACTAGGATCATTTCTCCTTGATTGTTATATTACTATCAAAATATCATTCTCTATAAGTTCATAGAATCCTACATTTGAGCCCAAGCTCTTATCCCTTTGAAAAGAGTGTCATACTACTTCTATCTCTTCCTTAGATACATCCTCTATGAGTTCAATGTTTTGTTCATAACTTAGGAAACTTGGAATATGGGAGGTAATGGAATAATCAGAGGTAATAAATTATGTTTCATTATCATAATTATGGAAGAAATTAGTGTTTTCATCACCTTTTTTTAATCCAAATCACCCTAATATTTTGTCTCTACTTCTCTTCCATCTCCCATTTAAATATGTTTCTCTTTTATTCATCTATCTTTTCTCCTCTTTTTGTTTTCTTCCTCTAAGAAGGTGCACTTGTTGCTTTCCTTGTAGGTCTTTTACAACCTCAATTCAATATATTCTAGGGCCTCCCTTATCAATTTCCCCCCTCCCCCTTTTTAATTATGAGATATTTTCTTAATGTTTAAAAGGTTATATTGAAATTGTTTCATAATTAATTCCCCTACTACTAGAATACAAGGTTGTAGTGTTATCATTATCATAATCTCCCAGTGTATTATTTTGAGAAAAAAATTCAATTTTGGACGATGTAAAACATTATGATAAATGGGGTGTCACGATTTGCATTAATGTTGTATTGTATTTTTTAACATAATCTCTACAAAGTGTCATCTTACTGATGAAAAATATGATGTACAAATATTTCCTGCATCGTGTTAGTGTCATGCTATGTCACATATTGTTGAAATAAGAGCTTCATTTTGCATTGAGTTTATGTGAAAATCATGTATTTCACATCATATTAAATTTGTATTGCGTCAATATGAGCATCAAATCATATTTTAGATGGGGTGCCATTCTTGCATCATGTTTTCTTTGATACTAACATTGTGCTAGCATCAAAATACAAAACGTTTTGCTAATTTTGTGTCATATTTGCATTGTTTTACATTATTATTGAATCATTTAGTGTCACCTATGAATTGTTATTATTCATTTTGTATTGTATTAACATCACATTAAATCACTCATGCATCATAGTATAATCATGTATGTATTGATATTATTCATTTTTCATCGTGCTAGTGTCTTTTTAGCATTAACGTCAAAATTGTGTCTTTTAACATCAAATTGCGATGTAGTTATTATTTTCTTTGGGAACCTTGTAATTTTTCTTCTTTCCATTAGAAACTTGAAAAACACTACGTTTTTCTGGTTATATATTAGGGATAATAAGAGAGCCTATAGGAGTCTAGAAAGGTTTTAATGTAAGGGAAAATTCTACATGAGAGGGAGGGTTCACCACATTATTCTAAATGGAAAGATGTTTATGACACACTCCACAAGTTTCTCATCCAAATATATTTGAGCTGAGAGATCCAAATTTTTACTACATCAGATGTTCATAAACACATCCACTTATTTTAGCCAATTTCTCAAATAAACTACCTACTTGGGTGTGTCAATAGGACAATTATCTCTTGCTACAAACATTTTCTCATTTTTTTGTTTGAAATTCCACTACCATTTGTCCCACCTAATCCTTTCATTGATGATTCTACACTGGGATTCTCCAATATCCTTCATACATTGTTTGATACCTTTCTTGATTTCCCCCATTTCACAAGGGATGTAACATCCTTTATTATAATGACAATGAGCCATCCTACTCTATTATTAAAGAAACTAAGATGGAATCGATACATAACCAAGATGAAAGCATGGTTAATAGAGATGAAATATCATAGACTTAAATTTGAGGGAAGGGAGATCCCTTGAAATCTCAGAGTTGGGAAATGTAGAGAAGAAATCAAAACGGAAACTTAGATACACCTAACTCTCAAAATGAACCAAAGTTGGCAACCACCTTGGTGAAATAACCAACATTGAAATCCCATCTTGACTACCATGCATTCCTTAATACTTTGCATAGGTGTAAGGAGTGGATTAATATGATACTGTTTATTCATAAATTCTTATAGTTTCATAGTGGGAATGTTTACCAAGTCACCTATGCATCTCTTGTCATATCTAAAAACTCACTATAGGAGTGAGTGAAATGAACTCCCCCCATTTATATTACAAACCCAAAGTTTTAATTTAAATAATATTTTTTCTAGCTAGTCCTCAAAGGATTTTTTATGTTGTAGAACATGGAAGAAATTGATCTTATAAAAAATATGCACTTATAGAATAATTATGTGGAAATATAGGAGAGGTTGTTTGGGAAAATATTTTTTTTAAACAACTTGAAGAATAATCATTGAGTCTCCCACCATGGCTACTTCCCTTACCCCTTCAGATTTAAGGATTAGTATGCCTTTGAATAGAGATATATCTTCTTCTTCATTATTCATAGAAATTTGATTCTTCATGCAGAGATAACTTATTAATTTCCTCAAGAGTCAATAACCAATCCCCCCCATACCTTCCACTCTTGGATTTCTTTTAGAATCACCATAAAAAAAACATAAATGAGTGAATCAATTTCTCTTTCCATTTTTCGAATTCCATCTCTCCTTGTCTCATATGCCAACTTTGATGGAGGGAGGGTTAACTTAATTTTAATTTCTTTGGTGGATTATGCACTTGAAGCACATTACATGGAAAAATATTTTGTTCTATGGTAAGATTGGTAATTCTTTTGGGGATTTCTCGATGTGCTTGGATCACTTTGAGAAGTATAGAGTGGGCTTACCGAAACACTTTCCGAGGATTGAAAGATTCATACTTGAAGATAAGATTGTTACAAGATAACCAAATTTTGCATGCCAAAAAATTTGGAAGGGATAGTCAATACTGATTAAGTAATGTTTTCTTCCTCAAGGAATGTAATAAAGATGGATCCAAGAAAGTAGCATTTTCCTCCAAACATATATCATTTCTACTTTTCAAACTTTCTTTGCAAAGGTGCACTTGAGTATTAGATGGATCATTGTTTCTTCATTTTTTTTTCACATAGGACAAATGAAGGGACCTTGGAAGTGATGCTTGTTCAACTTATCATAAGTCATATTTTTGTTTATGTGCTAGCATCCAGACAAAGATATAGATCTTTGGAAGACAATCTCCCCCCCAACTAGACTATTAAATGGGGGATGATGGGGGAAATTTGTACTCAAATAATTTCTTGGAATATTCAAGGTTAACTATATAAATTCCACCTTGAGGGATCTATCCTAGAGAATCTTTAGTGCTTTTATTTAGTGGAGATGCTCCTTTTAGAAATGATAGATCCTTACCCAACATTCAATAAAATTCACATCATGGAAACAAAAAACCATGTATACATAAATACAATGATGAAAATTTAAATTAAATTGTAGAATAACCATGTAATTGTTTATTCTTGTAAACTATTGGCACACTTCCATGTTCAATAAAATAAAAACATTGGTGATAATTAAATATTTTATAAAAAGACATATAGTTTAAAAAGTTTTCAATACCCTCTAATTCCTCCAAGTCACCCTCATGGTCATCGATGTAGAAGAATATAATATATTTCAATCAATGGATGAATAATCCCAACAACTTATAAGTTAAAAAATATACATATAATTAAAAATTAATTACATTGGGCATGGGATGCATATTTTCCAGCACATAGTTGAGTGGGTTTAGCTTGGGTGGTTGTGAGGAATTATTGTTATCCTCCACACTTGGGTACAATTCCCTTAAGTCACATGGTGAGATCATAATGAGTATATTATTGTTGTAATGGCTTCAAGCCTTGTTGTTGAATGACCTTATGCCCTGAAGATTCCATGATTTACCCTCGCTACCATCCTCGAAATGAGTGGAAGTACTTGGGGGGTTTTCCCAAACTTTGTAACTTGGAAAACAAATATCTACCAACACGTAATAAACAATTAATTGCATTGGGTGTGAGCTCCATATCTTCTACCATTTTTTCATAACCATTTCTCAGGACATATTTTGCTTCTTTGTCAATGGGCTTGTGATTATAGTCATTTAATTGTATACAACAGGAGAACCGTATTTAATAATGAATTATATAGTATTTTATCATAGTAAATGATATTATATTGATAAACTTATAAATTTCCCTCTAATCAAGGACCTCTCAAATTGACTTGAAGTATGTGTTACTACTAATTTATTTGCACCTAATTGTGTTGTACGTAAGTTTATATAAGATCAATGAAGTTTATCAATGTCCAACAAATTACCACAAAGGTAATTCATTGGTAATAAAATATTACCTTAGAGAAATATAACAAGTTAAAAGAATATAAAAATAAGTCATTGTAAGCATATCAAAATAAAAAGCTACAAGCTTATATCATTTATTACCTTTGTGTCCTTTTCCTATGGTATCTTGGGGTCTACTCCTTGTTCTTTTTTCTCTTTTTCAATCCTCTTGGCATCTACTAAATAAATATTTAAGGATTTTTTTAAATATAGTTTTGTCAATGTTATATGGTTTTTGTTTTGTGTTTAGATATTTTCTCTCCTTATCGATCTTGCTCAAGTACTTAATGAGTTTTTTCAAAACCATTGAAAATAAAGACATGTATACAATTCAAAGATGCTACATAATGAAATATATTAGGTGAAGAACTAGAAACATGAGTGAATACCTAAAAGACTAATTTGAACATATTTCACATGATAGGGTTTATGCTCCTCCTAATAGTCTCAAATAATCTATGAAGGGCCCATTTATCACTAAATTGTACATTTGGGAACCTTCTACATAGATTTTGTAATGGATCTTTTCTTTCTATAACTACTTACATCGTCCCAATGTTTATGGTATTCTTTCAACCACTCCTTCATGATAGTGCCAACTAATTCATTATGGAAAATTGTGCCACTATGAAATTTCAAAATTTCTCCTTTATTAGTGACTTGTATATCATCATAAAGGAATAAATCCTCTCTACCTTATGTTGAGAAAAATATTCATCTCTAGATGTCCTCATCTCTACATCATGTGCCCAAACACTCATATGTACATCATAGAATGAATGCTTACCATGATAAATATAGTATATTGGATTCAACTATACTATAAATTTCATTGAAAATGAAACATAAATTGTATCATGACTAGCATGATTAGATCTACTACCATTAAGACCCTTACAACGTTATCCTTGTTGCATCGAATGCAAGTAATCCATATCGTCTTTTTTTTTGTTATCCTCTTTATAAATAATGCATGTATTTTTATCAAGCTTTTCTACAGCTTAAAACATACTATAGTAAGGAAAGATTAAAATTATAAATGCAACTCTTTGTAAAATAAATACACATTTTTCAATATTATATAACAATAAAAAAGTATGTAATTAAAACTCGCTAGGGGCTTCTTGTTGCTTCCTTCATCAATTGCAATTATTTTACCTTTTCTTCTCTAATGTCACACCTCTTTTTTCCTACTTCTAGAATCATCATTTGAGGAATATTCATGAGAAGCCATGTGACTTGTAGATATAGTATTATAATGATACACTACTATGTTAAGTACATAAAATTCATGGAATAAAATATATGCATAATTTTACATGAACTTTGAAAATATACATGCATGATATCAATATATATTGATACACTTATCTCTCTAACTCAAATAAAAATCCATAGAATAACCCTTTAACTTTGTATAACCCACTTTCCAAAAAACATCGAACCACTCTTTTTTTAGCTCAGTTTGTGTGAATTGTATTTTTGTATGAGGAATTCATAGTATTGAGGGTTTATGATGCAGACCCCCCTCCCTCACCTAGGGTACACTAACCACCTAGTCTAAGGATATTCGAATTATCAGAAATGGATCAGCTCACAAGGTCTCTCTGGACCTTTTAGTTTTGGGCTCCATGAGTCTTTTCTACAGTTTTCAGGCCAAAAAATTGTTACGAACCAATTATCAATATAGCATAGAAAAACCTCAGAAAAAGTACTCAACGCCTTGAAAAAGAGATAATTTCAGATAATAAGCCTCTACAAGGGGGAAACCTCCTTTTACCCCACTTAAATGTTCAAGTACAAGATGTTTCCAAATGAAAATGTCTCCTTGGTATATGTAGGAGACTATGAGGTATAACTACAACTAATGGAATAAAGCCGACATAAATAACATAACATTAATAATGTAATATGCCCCAATTAAGGGGTCATGACCCAATATTAGGGCTTAACATGCCCTTCCCCTTGAGACAAGTTTTTTCCGCAATGCTTGAGTAACTTTGGATGCTTCTGTATAAAAGACTCATTTTCCCAAGTGGAATCTTTAGCTGGTAGTTTCCTCCATTTAATGAGATACTCTGAAATGGATCTATTCCTTAGCTGGCGAATTCTTGTGTCAGTGATGGCTTCAAGCTCCAATATGATTTTTCCTTCGTCGTCAAGTTTTGGCAATACAGTTTGAACTGGGATCTTGTCTCCTATAACCTTCTTTAAGCATGAAACATGGAAAATTGGGTGTAGTCAAGAAGATGCAGGCAACTCCAATTTGTCTGCCATAGTACCAATCCTTTGCAACACCTTATAAGGGCCATAGTACTTTGGTGATAATTTATTATCCTTATTGGCTTGCTTGAGGAACATCTATTTGTATGGTTGTAGTCTTAAAAACACCCAATCCCCTACTTCAAAACTTATTTCACTATGATGTTGATATGCTTGTTGTTTCATGCGATTTTGTGCCATGGTCAGGTTTTCCTTTACAATTTGGAGAACTTGTTGTTGATTCTCAATGTGATCTTCCACTACTTGAACCTTAGATTTTTCTTTTAGAGAAGAAGTGATGGAAGGAGGGTGGTATCCATAAAGTTCCATAAATGGTGTCATTTTTGTTGCAGTATGAAAGGAAGTGTTATACCACCATTCTGCCAAGGGTAACCATTTGAACCATTTTGTTTGTTTATCAGAGACAAAGAAACGAAGGTAGCCTTCCAGAAATTTTTTCAATATCTCGGTTTGTCCATCAGATTGAGGATGATAGGATGAGATATGAGCCAATTGAGTACCCAAACAAGAAAATAATTTTGTCCAAAAATGTCCAGTGAAGATGGGATCTCTGTCACTTACAATAATCTTTGGACTTCCATGTATCTTTTGAACTGTCTCCATGAATGCAATGGAAACTATACTAGCTTTGAAGGGATGAGAGAGTGCACAAAAGTGTGCGTACTTGGTCAATCTATCAACAATCACCATGCTGACACTCTTTCCTTTAGACTTCGGTAACCCTATGATGAAATCCATCGAAACCTCCTCCCAGCGCTGACTTGGGATGGATAATGGTTATAAAAGACCCAGGGTCTTAATTGTTTCCACCTTAGTTTGTTGGAAAACCAAACATTCTGCCACAAACCTTTGAACATCAGTTTTAAGGCCATCCCAAAAAAATCCTTCTTGACTCTATGGTAGGTTTTCAAAAATCCTGAGTGCCCTCCTACTGGAGAGGTGTGCAATTCCAATAGTACCTTT
>ML778325.1:165895-211787 GCA_009831015.1 Picea engelmannii | reverse complement strand
TTTTTCTCTCTATAGATGTTAGGATTGGTCCTTCTAGTAGCCATAGCCATATTTTTACTTTCAACATTTCTTGCCACCTTAAATTCATTATCCACTGATTTGGGTTCCCAAAGGCGAACCTCATGTTGAATGTTATCTCTTAAATTTCCTATGAATACATCAATCAAGTGCTCATATGGAATATCGGTTACTTTTATATTCAATCTTTGGAAGTTCTCAATGTGCTCGGTAATTGAACCCTTTTTCTTGAGATTTATCAATTGGCTAAATAAGGTATTGCTCCTTGTATCCTCATAGTGTGCTATCATTTCTTCCTTGAAAATTGTCCAAGTGACGAGTGATTTGTGAGAACAAATCCATCGATACCATACAAATTGATTAGGTTATAAATATAAAGAAGCAATTTGTACCTTTTGTGTATGTGGCACATTATGTAGATCAAAGAATTGCTCCATCTGAAGTATCCATGCGATTGGGTCCTTTCCATTAAACTTCCTCATGTCGATCTTAGGAGCGTGGTTGGTATTCAACCCAAAGTTGGAGTTTCTCCATTCTGGATTCACCTTCCTTGTGTCCTCATCATGAATTTCATGGGATGCATTTTCACCTTCAGGTGTCTTCTCTGTTACGAAATTTTTCAATACTTCCATGATCTCCTCTTCTAAACCATCCATCTTTGCCTCCAACTTAGCTTCCATCTCTTGTAGTTCATATTTTGTTACTATCTTCTTTTGTAAACCATTTATGTCCCTACGCATTTCTTCACCTTCATCAAGATTCCAAGTAGGATTGTCTGGAGGCTTATTCGGTGTAGAAGTTGCCTTTTTGGGTGGCATGTTGGCCAAGTATCACTTTTGACCCTTGATTTTGAGGTGGTTCTGCTGGACAATCTTTCTTTTGTTGTATCTCCCAAGTTTTGGCCCTTCTAGGGATGAAAAATTATTTTATGTAGTTCTTTGATATTTCTTCTCTGCAATGCCATAGGTCTGATCAAAATTGCATGTGCCAAGTGTAATTTACAGTAACTTCCCCACAACTTGTCGATTTTTGGCCTTTCCAGGAGATATCACTTGTATAGCATGCCCCGCACAAAATAATTGATAAAAAAATTTGAAACTCATACCCAAAATAATACAGACTGTTCACGATCCAATGAAACCAATCCCACTCAATTTGGATACTCTAGGAAGAAGTTATGATTTTTTTACCTGGAACACCTTCTTGAGACTAGTTAGATACCCTATGTTACACAAGGTGTATCTACAAATTTAAGATGACCCAGAAGCTAAAAGTTTTACCATAGATACCTTACTAATTTATTTGAATAGACTTCATAGTTCAAGTTCTGAAACGTTACATAAAAAGTTTTATAGTGAAAATTCCGCAATGACTCATTTCAGGATGATTCCATAACACTATCTTGTACAGGTTGTATCTCCAAAATTATAAGGCCTCAGGAGATGAAATTTTAACCCAACGTACCTTGATCCATCTACTAAATATCCTCCAATCTATTCCTTCAGAAACATTATAGAAAAAAAGTTATAGCAAAAATTCCAAGGTGTCTCAGATGTAGCAGCGAAACCCCAAGACCTTGAGCTCTGGTACCATATGTTAAGAACCAATTATCAATATAACATAGAAAAACCTCAGAAAAAAGTACTCAATTCCTTTAAAAAGAGATAATTTCAGATAATAAGCCTCTTCTAGGGGGCAACCTCCTTTTACCCCACTTAAATTTTCAAGTACAAGATGATTCCAAATGAAAATGTCTCCTTGGTATATATAGGAGACTAGGAGGTATAATTACAACTAATGGAATAAAACTGACATAAATAAAATAACATTACTAATGTAATATGCCCAAATTAAGGGGTAATGAGCCAATATGAGGGCTTAGCAAAAATAGATTCATGGTAGGCTCATGTTGATCGGTCGCTACCATCATGTGACCCTGGGCTCAGAAATAGGGGCTTACCTGTTGTTCTCCACCTAGTTCGGGACTTTGGGGCCTTTGTGCTCTGGGTATCTCCAATAGACCCACCTCACAATCCTCCTGAACCACAACTTCCATAGATTAATAATCCCCGATGGGATCAACAACTACAAATATCTGGTCAAATCGACAGTCCATAATGGTGATAGGTGGATGGCCCATATCTTATTTCATGACCTGGGAATGAGATCTCCAAACTTCACAACTCCCTCAATAACGGTGTAGTGGATTCGATCTCCTCCCTCCATGTGCCCTATTGAATCAATGACTAGTATGGCTTCGGCCTTCAGGCCTCCAGGTGACTTGAAGCTCCCTACTACTCCTTTCTCCTGAAGCTTCCACCTACCAGACCCCTCTCCCAGTCGACGATTGTCGATTAGATCATCGGTCTGGATGGACTCCGGGACTTCGATCTCCAGGAGTCCTCCTCTCCTCCTTGACATTGTTCCTCTCGAACGACAAAGTAACTAAGGGATTAATTGAATGCCACACGTCCACCAATTCGATGGTCTGGATTACTTCAAGCCTCTGGGTCATCACGGGCCCAGACTCATAGAAATTCACCTCAATTTCCCTCTGAAGTGATCTAGCATCGAAAATTGGGATCTCGTTCCCATGAGATCCAATGACCGTATATTTACTTCGCTCCTTTAGACCTTCAGCTATCCTGGCTCCCTCACACTCCTTAAACCTCTAAATAGGTAAAGTTTCAAAGATATTAAGGGTTAAACCTTGCACAACTCCTCCATATATGATGTTTGTCGGTCTTTGCTCCTAGATATTATGGCTAGGATCTATTGTGATCCCATGTGTACCTTCTTCTGATTTGATGGCTCATGTAGCTCATGCCTAGATCCAATGGCTCAGATATAATTTCCTCCTACTCTCTCCTTTGATTTCCTGGATGTAGATATAACGGTCCAGAATTCTCCTGGTGGTTGATCCAACGATGCATGTAGATTCTCTTCCATTGTCTACACTCTTCCCTTCCGATGAGGGAATTTGAAAAGATTCAAAGGTTTTAACCTTTGATCCACCTGCGAGCCTGACTTCTTGGGTCTCTACGTGTGCTTCTAGGAATCGTTATCCCTCCTAAGCTTGAATTATTTAAAACTCAAAGGGGCTCGACCCTTTGAACTTTCCTCTGGAATTCCAAATGACTTGGCTTCTATCTGCGCTATTGAAAGTGCTAATTCTCCTAATCTTTATCTCGCTCGAACCTAAAAAGGTTCAGGCCCCATGCCTGGCTAGAAATATTTTGATGCCCTCCCAACACTCCATGCTCTTCCTCCTGAGCTTATGAAGTTTGAAGAAGTTCACCCATGCACACACTCTGCACAGTATTCACAATTTGAACCTATAAGGGTCCTTGGTCTCTGCATGTCTTGCAAAGCCTCTGTGCACACTTGTACTATCTCTCCTAAGTTTTGTAGTTTCTCGAACTTCCAAAGGGGTCTCGGAGCTTTGAATCTGTATCAATTTTTTGTTCCCTCCTCGCACTCCCTGCTCAAATCACACATTGAAAATCTCTTACCCCATAGTATTTAGCAACTCTGAGGCTCCTATACATTCTTTGCATAGACTTTCCTCTAGATTGTTGAGTAACTCTGATTATCCTTCTGATATTGAGATTTTTCTAGTGTGCCCTCTTGGCAGGTTCTCCTATTGAATTCCAAACAAAATTCAAACATGCGCTCCTTGTGTTGGCTTCACAGAGTTTCCAATACTCTGTTGTGTACTCCTTGCACTAGCCTAAAAGAACCCAAAACACTCAGCAAAACAACAAAGATAGAGAAGAATACATTCCTACTTCAAATAAAACTTATTCATACATATACAACATTCACATAAAAAAAATAAAAGAAAATTTAGAAGCATTCTGAAAACAAATATAACAACACACAAACAAATGCACATAAAACTTCTCTTTTCATTAATATATGAATGTCTATACAATGCTTACAAGCTCAAAATGCAATAGATTCGTTCTCCTTTCTCCTCTCTTCATCTCTCTCTACATATCAACAACTTATGTTCTAATTATCAAAATCGATACAAATACTTTTTACAAAAGAGGGGCTCCTCGAGCCATCCCTCCAACTACCTACTCTCATTAAATTACATTGAATACCAACAGATTCGAATTGGTCTTGAACCTATCTATCTATAAGCCATTAAAGGAGACCTAACACATTACAATAACTTTCGCATGTACAAATACAATGTTTCAAGCCTCCTCAGGCCTACAAACATTTAATACATCAATTTTTTTAAATTTTGGGAAAAATGAGAGGGTTGGTACCTCTCTCCCTTCTTGAATGCGTGCTAATGTGATGAATTTCTCACACATGCTGACGTGGAATGATGCTCCTGCCTCTGTGCACACTTGCACTATCTCTCCCAAGTTTTGTATTTGTTCAAACTTCTAAAGGGGTCTCGGCCCTTTGAATCTGTATCAATTTCTTCTACCCTCCTGGCACTCCCTGCTCAATGCACACCTTGCAAAGCTCTTACCCTAGAGTATTCAACAATTCTGAAGCTCCTGTGCATTCTCTCCATAGAGTTTCCTCAAGAGTGTTCAGTAACTTTGAGGATCCTTCTGATTTTGAGATTGTTTTGGTGTGCCCTCCTAGCACGTTCTCCTCTTGAATTCCAAACATAATTCAAGAATGCACTGCTTGTGTTGGCTTCACAGAGTTTCCAATACTCCGTCATGCACTCCTTGCACTATCCTAAAAGAACCCAGAACACTCAGCAAACACACAAAGATAAAGAAGTATATCTTCCTACTACAAATGAAACCTATTCATACATATACAACATTCACATAAACATAGTAAAAAAACGTTCATAAGCATTCAAAAAACAAATATAACAACACACAGACAAATTCATAGAAACCTCTCATGCAGGAAAAAATTATCTTTTCATTAATATATGAATGTCTGTACAATGTTTACAAGCTCAGACTGCAATAGAGTCGTTCGCCTTTCTCCTCTCTTGATCTCTCTCTAAAGCTCAACAACTCCTCTTCTAATTATCAAAATCGATACAAAGACATTTTACCAAAGAGGGGCTCCTCGATCCTTCCCTCCAACTACCTACTCTCATTAAATTACATTGAATTCCAACAGATCCAAACTGGTCATGAGCTTATCTATCTGTCAGCCATTAAAGGCGACCTAACACATTAAAATAACTTCCTCTTGTACAAAGATAATGTTTCAACCCTCCTCGAGCCTACAAACATTTAATACATTAAAAAATTTTAATTTTGGGCAAAAAGAGAGGGTTGGCGCCTATCTCCCTTCTTGAATGCGCGCTAATGTGTTGAATTGTTAGTGCATTTTGAGGTGGAAAGATGCTCCTGCATCAGTTTACATTGGGATACAAATTATGAGTGATATGATTTATGAGGGATAAGAGAAATGTGGAAATTGTGTACATTTAAATGTATTCCAATTCTTGCTAGTGTGATGTCTCATCTACATATGATGAACACAACCTTAAATGCATTGGAATTTCTTATCCCTTACCTCGGTTGACTAGGTGGAATAGATTATGCATCCATGGAAGGATGGGGAGAGGATGCATGATGTGAATGATTGGAAGATAATGGTATAATGTTAGACAGAATGGGACATATATTGTTATGTGGTGACACATCTTGATTGGTGTGTGGTTATGGAACATGTGTGATTGAATTTGAAAAACAAGGAGTTTAAGTAATGGGGGTGGTCCTTATAGGTATGTTGACTTGATTTTCATGGCACTTTCCAACTGTAACTAACCATTCAATGTTATTTTTACATCAAATTCACATTCATGGAATGTACAACCATGCAAATATGACCTTGGAGTGTGTGAAGAAGGATGACAAAAGTGATAATTCAAACACATATTTTGACCATTCCATTTAATTGTATTGCATAGTGTATATAAAATTCGGCCAATGAAATGGGGGAGTGTTTAGAATACTATCTCTTATTTTATTTTTTGTTATTATAGAACCAAGATGTTTAATGTCTCTACTCATTTGATTGATTGATCCATTTCACTCCATTTCTCTCCTCTACATGTCTATTTATGTTACATTTGTTCGAATTTAAATTTGAATTTAATTTTTCTACCTCATGTTGTTAAGAATCCACTCAAAACTCCATGCTCTTCTCAAGTTATGTCACTTATTGCCAAATGTTGCTTGAAATTATGATATGATGAGATTAATTGAATGGATAAGTCACAATTATCTTCATTACAAAGTATGTGTTCTTTCTTGTTTTATAATATTGTTTTCTTGATTTTCTTTACTAAAGTAATTTTGTAGAAGCAATTCAAGGGAGTGTCGAAACATGATTTCTCAAAACACTACCTCAATACTTTGGTGGAGTATAGTTTTTGGATGATGCCTCATATTTGAAATGAGAAGTAGTACATAGCTATGATAGGTAATCATAGGTTTTATCAATTGCACCAAGAATTGAGTAATATATTAGGAGAAACAAATGATCATGATCAAAATGCCATCTTCCTTGGATCATATCTTAAGTTTGTAGTTGATGATGGTCATTATATTTTTGTGTTCACAAAGTGTCTCAGAAGCAAATTGGGAATGTTAAAAATGGATAAGAAATAATTATCAAGTGTTTAACCAAAGAAGAATAACAATAAGGAAACCCTACTACAATCCAACAAAGAAACATCACTTCTAGTGAAGACATTTTCATTTTCAAGTGATCGGGTAGTCTTGAATACACATAAACGGTGCACAGAAAGAATCATTGAAGTTGGGAGTTATAACACAACTTCTTTAAAAGATTGGATTGAATCTTCCATCCCAAAGGAATTGTAGTTTTTTGGTAGAGGCATCAATTTTGTAGCTTTGTTGGTTAGCAAAGGAATTATTCACGTAGAAATCATTGAAAATATTTTGAGCAGAAAAAATTTGGAAAGTGTTGAGCATAACCTACCATATGATATTTGTAGGTTTTCTAACCAATTTGAGTCAATAGGTGTATCTACACTTGATCAAACAACCTGGATTAACCTCTTATCAAATGAACATGCTAGAGCAATAGTTGAGAATGTATACAAGGCAACGAAGGAAAACTTCATTAAAAATGTTGTATCTGTGGTAAGGATAGAGTTATGAAATTTTATTTAATCAAAGTTTGAGTATGAGGTCAAGGAAACCTTGAATCTCATTCAATCATCCCCACTTACACCAATCCATTGGACCTAAGTTATTGTCAAACTTGACAAAGAAATACTAGTAAATGTGTTGGTACTCAAGTTTAGAAACTAGTAAAAATTTTGTTATACAATTGGTGTTTTGTTATACATGGATTCCTAACTTGTCTTATAAAGGGGAAACTTGTTCAAAATTTAAATTTTGTTTCCTATAAATTTACACTTTGAGATCTCTCTATTCATAATTTTGCATTGATTTTAGTGAGGGTTTTTTAAATCCTAGGTAATTTTTAGTATGTGTTCAATTTATATAAAAGTAATATAATGAACCAAATGTCATGTACTATGGTCAAAGCTTTTGATATATTCGGTAACTATGAATTTGGTGGTTTTGAAAATTGACATATCTATGGCATGGAAAATGTCATTTCCATTTATCTCCTTATAGTAAGGAGTTTTGGCTCTGATATATCTAGGCATTTTAAAGTTTAATTTAAAAAACATTACAAACTAGACTTGATCTTGTGAAAATTTGTTCTCGACAAGTGAAGGCCAAAACCAGTCATATGATATATCATTGGAAAGGTCTTAAATAAACCAGAAAAATCACTAGCAAATTTTTTATCTCTACATATTGATTCATAATATAATCCGACTAATGAAGTCATGACTATGAAATCAAATCACCCCCCCCCCCCNGCAAATTGAGCACTTTGTATGCTAGACTTATGAATTTAGAATCGGGAAGTGTTAGGTATTTAGACACTCATCAGTTAGTTAAGATAAACTTGTTCTAATGTGTTTTTAGGTAAAAGTGTGTTTCTTAGTGTACTTATTTAGTATGCATTATTATGCATTTGTAGTTCTGTAATCCAATGGTCACAATATGTTCTAGACATAGACTGATCCGACGAATCATATTCTCCTTGATCTTAACAGATTCATTTATCCATGGCTTAACACTCAATTGGTACATGATCTATATTTAAAGAGCATGGAAGGTCATTTTTTGATGATTGATTGTGAGAAACTCTCTTGTAATTTTTTTTTCTTTTCATTAATATATCGCCTCAAGTGGCCATGTTGGTTGGGGCCCTGGATTGTTTCTCGTTTTTAGGGTTTTAACCATGTAAAAACATCGGTGTTTTGATCTTTGATATGGTTGTGTGAATGGTTACTAAAGGTGTTCATCCTATGTGGGAATACTATTTTTTGTCGAACATGGTATCAAAGCTCGTTTAAAGATTCACTCTCGTTGTAGATCAAGATTCAAAGTCGTGTTGTCATATTTTTTGTTTCTAATATTGTTTATCATTTCTAGGGTGAGAATATTGTTCCATTGCATTTGAAATGCTTCTTTGAGTTGGAAACACTTTTCATTTCCCTTGAAATTTTTTATGTTTTCCCAAGATACAACCATTTTAGTTAGATCTAGAGGTATAAAGTATGAATACATTTTTTTAATAGAGTTATTATTTCAATTTTCTATTTTTATTTTTGGGTTTTTGTTCTTTTCAGTTTGCATATTCTCTTTGTCATGTGATCTATGTGATCTTGGAAAATCATAAATAGAGTGGAAAGTGTTTACTCTTCTAAATATTCTCTTTTCTCTGCACTTTATGCATGCTTAGTAAATAAGAAATAAAGAGAAAGATTGCATTTTCTAGGGAAGCTAATTGAGATCTAACCCCATTATTGTTGAGATTTTTTTTTTCAAAATTTTGCTTTCTTTTTTATGCGGGCATGTTGAAGATGTTTTTGCAGGAGAAAACAAGGGATTTTGGGGAAACAAAAACAGCAACACACACACCCATCCTCCATTAAAAGTTTTATATACTTTTCACTAACTCACTTGGTTGAAACTTGTTTTATTTAATCAAAGGTCTTGAGTTGAAATCTCTATTTTTTAAGTTGATTTTTGAAAATTTTCATAACTTTAATATTTGATTTTTAAGTTATTTTTTGCATGCAACTTTAATTTATAGAGTAACTTCATTGTAAAAGTGTTTCTCTCTTCTTCTATGAAAGTGGTCACTTCATATGTAACTTATTTATAAAAGTGAGCTTATAGGAAAAATTAAAGAAGGAAGGGAATTTTTTTACTAAGCCACCTCATTGTGCATGCATCACCATTTGGGCCAACTTGTACTTGCCATGTGGTGCCTTGGCTATTTTTTATGCCTTTTTAAAAATAGGACATAACTTTCACATATGAAGTCCATTTTCAGAGTTGTTTTTTTAAATGATCTATTTTTTCAAGAGCTTTCCATCTAGAAAATTAGTTTCAAATTTTGGATCCATATTATATGCATGTTTTAATATGGCTTCTCCAATTGATCTTTCTATTACTAGTACCAAATATTTCTTATGGAAATCCCATATGGAGGATGTACTAAGAAGTTAAGGATTGTAATGGATTACCTTGGGAAAAGAATAAGCCCCCACCGATGCCAAAAATAAAGCCAAATGGGATAATAAAATGATGAAGCATGTGGAATAATTAAAATTCCCATCTCTCCTGATTTATAGTTTCATCTTCAAGGAATTGATGACCTAAATCAATCTTGGGCTAAGCTTGAAGTTGTGTTTGATAAACAAAATGTGATTCGAGCCAACTAGATGGAAAATCAATTAATGAATTTACATCCCAATGATTTTCCTTGCATTGAAGATTATTTATCAAGTTCAAAACACTTAGAATTTTTCTTAAAGATTGTAAAATAGAGTCAGGGGATGATCAATGCATATATATTATTCTTTATAAGTTTAGTAGTGCATATTATTTTTTTGTATCTACATTTTGTGCCACTAGAGAAGATCTAGGGGAACCAAGCTCCCACTCTTGAGTCTCTTTTTGATTTTATGATTAAAGAGTAAGATAAGATCTTGCAACTTGGTCTAATAAGAAATGTATGTACATCTAACAAAGAGTTACTGGACCAGTAGAAAGACAAAACTAAGCATCCAAAGAAGCAACATTCTCACCACAACAAGAAAAATAAGGGTCCTAAACCCTCTTAGCCAAATTCTACTCCTAATGGTGACAAAGAAGAAAAATTTAAAGTAAGAAGACTGATAGGAATTACAATTTTTATGTATGATATAGTCATCTCGAGTCTAAATGTATTAAAAATATGGAATCCTTAGAAGGAACAATGAATAAGAACAACATCAATCTTGATTCTTCTTCTTCTGACTTTCTTCTCTTGGACATGCACATTCTATTTTTGGTTTCTCCTTCAATGCAACATCTACTTCTTCTTCTGATGGGAAATTTATTGATTTTGGAGCATCTTATCATACGAATAAGGATAAATCCATTTTTTCTATTGTTAATGAATGCAACACCAAAAAAAAAAATTTGGTGATGATAGATCTCCTAATGTTGTAGGGTCTAGAATAGTTTATGTAGATAATGGTCATTACAATGATGCATTGTTTGTTCCTCCTACAACATTCTATTAGTGTATCAAATAACTCATTTAGGTGAAGGTAAAAAAATAGAGTGTTCACCTAAATAAGTTGTAATCAAGGATTTAAAATATCATAAGCATTCCCTAGAAACTATACTTGTCGATGATATTACTAGGTTGTAGAAATTTGACAACTTTGGGTCATCATATTCTCCAACAGTTTTTATCTCTCATAGTGATGACTTTAGAAAACTTTAGCATGAACAATTTGGTCTTATTAACTACCGCTCATTGCAACAACTATGTAATCAACATATGGTGACTAGTCTTCCTGTCATTTCTTGTAGAGATGGTGTTTTTATCAGCTGTTTTTTTGGTAAACATCATCAGGAAATTTTGTTGAGGGGGATAGATTCCCAATGCTCAACAATAGGTATTAAACCCAGGGACAAGGCCCAACTATAATATTTCATTTTTGGTATGGAAAAATCCTCCAAGTTAATGGTCTAGGAAATGCTCAATGGGCTTTAAAAGTTGTTCGATTTAACTCTTTTCGTTATTTGTATTGTTATCTATTTTATTTATATATATTGTAGAAAACAAATACATGAAAAGGGTTTAAAGAAGTCTGTGTTAAGGGTAACCTTTGGAAATAGTCAATGGAATATATCCAAAGTTATAGGTTCTTGAAGAAATAATTCTATTAAGAATTTATTACTTATCAGATACTATCAAGGAAAATAGTAACCAATTACCAACAAAAACAATAAACTTATAGAGTGGAACAACAAGAAATAATTATACATTGTTCCAAGTAGACGAAAATAATATTAACTAATAAAGAAAATAAAAAATTACCAAAAGTGTCCATCAATTCAGTCAACCAAATAAGATAACTTAACAATATTGAAATGATTACTAGATGCCCATAAAATTTGATTAGTGGTAGAATAATCCACAATGATGAATAAATAAAAAGAATGAACAAACCAAAACATCTTGACTCCAAAGATTTTATGAATTCATCCTTGAAATAGTTCTTTTCTTATAATCCTCTTAAAATCGCTCTAGATATCAAATAACCTTTACTAAAAGGTTTTATAAGATATAAACTAATCTAATTATGAGATAAAAACAAAAATGAATTTGTACAAATCCATGCAATCTACATCTATAGTGAACAAAAGTCTTGATAAAATAGTCATGCAAAATACCATGCTTCAACCACCTCTCTAGTTAACTTCCAACTTAAATTCATTCATGTTCAACCTCATAAATCCTTCCTCTCTATTTAATTTGATTTTATATTTTAGGTACAATGAAATCTAGTTGAGTTGTTCTTCAATCTTCAGTAATTATCCAATTCTAAAATTTGAATGGTCATGCACTTAGTCAAGAATTATTCCAACTTTGTTCTCATGCTTTTTTTGTCAACCAACAGAAATCTACTAGTTTTCCACATACAACATTGAAATTCTTCTCACCGTGCTACATAATTTACCTTTCCTATACATAGACCATATAGATGTATATTAGAACTAAAAATATATTCTCATAACAAATGTATCAGATGAAAAAATCCATTTATCTTTAAGCAAAATATTCAAGCCACTTACCTTAGTATGATTTCCTTTATTTCTCAAATATGAAACAAACAACGCAAAATTAAGGAGGAGTCATAACTAAAAATTTGTATATCTCGATGATACCTTTCCAATGGTATAAGAAATGCCTAAAACATAGTTTGGAATAAAAAGTTATCATGAAAATATTGAACATGTTTTTCTCTCATCAATAAATTGTTTAGAACGTTTTCTACGCTCAGGAAAAAACAAGACATTTTCGAGCACATATCATGTGGGAGGACCAATGGTCAAGATATGTTCTTTCTCATTATCGGATAGTTAATACTTATGTTGTGTAAAATTGTTTCATCAACGTTGGAGGATTCTTGTTACTCCCATCACACCCAACCCATAAGTTTTCCACCGACATGTTGGCAGCAAGTATATAATTACCATTTTTTATAAAGCTGCCTACACAGGGTCTATGAAATTTTACCAATCCTCATAAGCATTTCTTCAAACGACAGTTGTAAATTGTCACATTTTACCTATCATCTACTCATACATTTGTTTTCATGACTGAAAGCATGAAATCTCGCAACTATCATCTTCGTTCTGTTTTGAATTTTCATTGAAAGCATGTCGTTTATGATAGAATTGTGATTTATGGATATGGACATGTTGCTCACATTGTTTATGATTGTTTCGATTCTAGGAATGCCTAAGAAGCTTATGGTTGTTTGAATGAAAGACCCCTATCAATTGGTATTTGATTTTTGTATTAATTTTGGTTTGATTAACCATATTTCTTTCATGGAAATTTTGTCTTTTCAATTCTTATGAATCACTTATCTTTGCAATTAAATTTGGATGCGCACACTCTGTCCTAGAATGTACCCAATGCTAAGGTGGAATATGTAGTACAGCATACCATCACTCTCGAGTATGGTCTCGGACTTCACAATTTTTTCTCACACGCATTGTGATTAATGCCTCTGCCCACCGTTTGAATTGTCACAACATTGTTTTGATAAGGCTCGGGGCTATGGCTCTGTGGTATTCTACCAAACCCTACCTGTGAGTTTTGTGTTGATTCCCTTCCATTCAGCATGGCTCCAGTGGTAAGGGTCGAACCAAATGGCATCCAGACTCTGCTATCATATGATAACACTAGGGAGGATCTGGAGAGGAACGATTGGATTTGTTCATCGAAAAATTTAAGGGCTTTAACCTCCAGGTCGCCCAAGAGTTTGCCTTAACCTTTGATGGTTGTAGGGCAAAGATTGGTGATGTGCAGTTAGAAGTGACAGAATAATTCTTAAGCCAAGCCACGAGATTGCCAGCAGCTGGTCAAAAATGGTTCAAGAATGCGAAAGTGGAGGAGGTCCCTTGGACGTTACTGTTTACCTCACACAAAATAGCCAGTTGTGACCGAGTTATGCTGATTTCATTCTTGAAACCTAGATGGCATGACTTACTAGCCGTAGTGAAGCAATTCGTCACTTGTGAGGGTTGATTCGGACTGGTTTTCCTGTACCATCTCCGCCTCCTTATGAGTTTTATTGGCTTTCCATTGAATATGCCCTACTACCTGCTTAGAAGTCTGTATAAAATGGGTAAATGGTTTAGGAAGAAGAGGTCTGATTTAAGTTTATTCCATCATGGTTTAATTAAAATTATCCTCATGCACTAGTTGCAATTACAAAACGATTGTTGGGATGCATTCATTTCACGAAATGGCTTTGGCAACAGTGAGTTGGGACAGGTAGATAAACCGGTCATTGTTGAAAACCTTGTGAACCCTACAACCTCTTCTCCACCGCTCTAGGCCTGTGATATTTCCCCTAATAATGAACCCTCGACTTACCCTGATGTCACTCAATAGGACAATCAACTGGGTTCACACCCAAAGGATAGCACTAAAAATGTTAAAAAACCTATAGGAAAGAAGCTAAAGGGCAACATCGATGTTAATTTCAAGAACAAAAGGGTTGGTCGTTTAATTTCTCGATGTGCTCAAAATAAATTAAAACCCTCTGCAGACACAATCAACATGATTGAAGTGAGTGAAGACTCAGATTCAGAAATTGAGAAATTTTTGGCTGAAGAGGACCCTATGTCATATGGGCTATACCCTGACCGACCCTATGATTATGTTAGCAATCTACCTCCATGTCTAAAGGATAATCCTGAATTTCCCGACATCCAACTCTGTTACAAGTCTACCATTTGCATGGAGGATTCTCTGATTCTTAATGCTGTCAGTGCTAATGCACAGTCCTTACAGTCACAGTGTGATGAGTGTCGATCATGGATCAACAGGTAATATACTGATGTTCCATTGTTGTAGTCCCGACTTAATTCTTTAAGAGACCAAGTCGACAGGTTGACAAATGAAAACAACAAACTCGAGTCTATTATCCAAGGGAAGGAGAAGCAATTGAAAACTACAGGCCGTGTCATTTTCAAGAATGTAGAGGCAGTAACAGCTATCGTAAACTCCAAAATTTCTTGATATGTTTTAATTTCATGATTTGAGGTATGATCTTTTTAAATTTTAGCATGATTTTGTCACTCTTAAGTTAGGATATACGATTTGAATAAATAGATTAGTTTGTTTTGTTTATTGAATAAAATATGATTGTATTTGCTATTATAACTAGCTACAGAATTGTAAGATTCTGTAGCCAGTTAGAAAAATTCGAATTGTTTGATTTGACAATTGAAAACATATTTGAAACCTTCTCATTTTTATTTGTTTTCAAGATGATTAAGGATCCCATGATTTCCAAGAAGATATGAGGCACTGTTGAGATCTCCCATCCATATCAACTTTGTGTTTTTAGTAAATAGATTAGGCTGTTGGTAGTTTTTGATATTTAGTGAAATCAGGGTGGTTGCATCCCCCGTATTTTTTAAACAAACTTGATCTTATCAACAGGAAACAATTGTGTTTCTTGAAACCGATATAAACCTATTATTTTTTAAACATTAATCATCTCAGCCTAGGGAAAGACTATGGATGTTTCACTACAGACTTGAATGGAATATGATACACATCACAACTTTAGCTTTTCTGTATAATGTTTTTATTCAAGTCATGTTTATTTCAATTTGTTAATAGATTATGATTTCTTTTGTCATCGTGGTTTATTATCAGTTGATATGATTAAAGATTATATATTGTCCATATTTTTATGTCCCAGATATAACACATAGTAATCATTCGTTCAATTTGAATTAAGAGGTTTATCTCTAATTTCGATCAAACGTTTATACGCAAGTTCTCACAGGAAGAATTATCTTATTGTGGCTACTTGCAAGATTATAAGATTATTGTGACTGCATCTATTATGTGTTCTGTTGTTATGATTCAAACTCCAGCATTACTGCTTCACATTTATTAGGAGAAATTTCAGGATCTGTTGCAGGTTTACCTTATCATATAAGGTGGTTGGATGCTACACATTGAACAGATATTGGATGCGATAACAGGTCATCCTGTTATTTGATTTCATTAGTATAATAAATATAGAAGTTCCCAGTATTTAAAACACTTTCTACTATCTGTTATTTCTTTTGTTTAATTAGACAGTTTGATATTCGATTTCTTAAATATAAACATCATAAGAAAACAAATCAAAAAGATTAGGTAACGGCTTTACTATTGTTTAAAAAAATCAATTTACATTCGATTTTCACGGATTTAGATTAAAATTCGTAGTTTGTACATATTATATATATTAGAAATAGAATTATTTGTATATATTGTGCATATGATAAATATAATTATTTTATAAATATTAATTAGTTAAATTGCAGATATATATATTAGATGTATGCATATTTATTAGCGATTGTTATTTATTAGATCATTGCTTTTCCTTTAGTTATTTTTTCACTTTATTTAGGACTTAGATCAGCCAACGAAGCTGCTAAACCCATCAGAGTGAATTAATCCAAATGCTTTGGGTTGATTAGACAACCCCAGACTGGATTCACTCCTTCAGTTGACGAGCGGTCAATTTCGCCTGTCAACAAATGGCACTAGAAGGAGGGCCTGAAAACTATTAATGGCATGAGGAGGTCGTAAGACTCCTCCCCACCTACCTGCTCACCTATAGTAACTAGAAGTCGTTCAGAAGAAAAAATTGTCCCTCAAACAACAACCACATCAAACAACGTTCTATGGATCACGGTTGAACCAGTAACTCCAAATCCTTCAGGTGGTGACATACAAGAGATTGTTCGTCAATCCCTCATAAGAACTCACAGTGCCTTAGCCTGTATTAGACAACCAAATTGACCTGTGAATCAACCATTAGAATTCTCTGATATCAGAGAACAACTTGGAGGTACTGACCTTACCTTAAACCCTACAAATCCAATCCTCACTCCTGCAGCAGGAGGATCTGGTATTCCACCATCACCACCTCCTTCATCTCCTTCTTCTTCTAGAGAAGAATCCTCTGACGAAGGCAGTTCCTCATCCCAGCCTTCGACACCACCCACACCTATGGCCAATCCGAACAATCCCTCCAGACCCTGGCTCGACGAAGATGCAGTGGTCATACCTGGGTCTCAACATCCTTTTCCCAAACACCCAGAGAAATGGCTCCCTAAGTTTGACCTGGACTCCAAACAGATCATTGAAGATCACATCAAAAATTTTATGCTAGCCATTAGACTCCGTAGTGTTGAGCACGAAGACGTAGTCTGTAGACTGTTTCCCTACACCTTTGAAGGCAATTCCTCTACCTGGTATTTTTCCCAACAGCCCCACACCATCGTGTCATGGGAGAAATTTGAATCCTGTTTCCTTGAGAAGTTCAGAGACGACAAGTCTCCTTAAGTTCTAGTCATGGAGCTTTCTAGTTTAAAAATGAACCCCAAAGAAAAGATTAAAGACTTTAATCAAAGGTTCTTGACACTAAAGAACTGAATCCCCACATATTCGATGCTTGCCGAGAATCTTATTGCCACATACTACACGAAAGCATTACATCAAAACATAGCCATTTGGGTAAAGAGATCCAAGAAATACACGATGTTAGAAGCCTTCGAAGAGGCTAGTTAGATCGAGAAAGATATTCTCAGCTTAAAAGACACTACCAGTAACGAGATAGATACTAGTTCATCCTCCAAGAAGAAAATCGAAATCCTTCCTAGACCTCCCCAAAACAAAGCTCAACCTGAGAGTTCAGATTTAGAAAACTTACAGAAAGTCGTTCAGAAATTGTCCAACCAAGTTATAGATTTGAAAAGGCCAGCTGAAGAAGTTTCTTTGAGCAAAGGGCCATACAAACCCCCTTTTAGGAATCCTTTTCCCACCAACCGATCTAACTCAAACGCTGAATGCTTAAATCTAGAAAGCCTACAATTTGCTATTTAAACGATCCTCGAAGCACACAATAACTTGATTCCTCCCAAGATTCCTAAAGAGGTAGCCGAACAAGAGACAGTAGAAGAAGATGAATCCTCTCTAAACATTTTCGGACATTTCTCGGATAGCATTTCTCAAGCTAATTTCGAAACAGTCCACCCTTACAATACTAGGAGCAAGACAATAAATAAGCCTTCTTCTAAAATTACAACGACTTTGCCTCCAAAACAGTTTAAATCGATTGAGACTAAACAAAATTCAGTAAACCCAAGTTTAGATTATGATTTGATTGAAGATCTAAAAAATCTTAGGGCTAATATTTCTGTTTACGAATTATTAAAATTCCCTTTTCTTCTGCAAAAAATGCTGCAGAATATTACAGAGAACAACAAAAATAGCAATTTGAACAGCAACAAAGGTGTTTGAAACAGCCCCAAAATTCCTCAGAAGGCCTCCACCAAAACTACATCCAAGCCTCATGATAAAGGAGACCTTCCTGTAAATAATGTAACGAATGTAGATAAACCAGTTTCAGAGGTTGTGATTAAAAAACAACAAACTTCTACTATTAGTACTCGCAGAAATGTCCCTCCCTTTTTGTTGACTTTTGAAATTTTCAATAGGAATGTACATAACTGTATGGTAGATTCAGGTGCATCATCTAACGTAATGCCTTGGTCTGTTTGTCAAAATATTAATGCCGAAGTTCAACCATCCAGCTTGATCGAACTAGTGTTAAAGTGATAGGCGAATTGAAAAATGTGCTTATAAGATTGTCGTCTAATCCTAAAGTTCATCAAGTGATTGATATCATTGTCGTAGATATTCCATAAGTTTATGGTTTGTTTTTAAGTAGAGACTGGTCAGAACAATTACGCAGCTATTTTGCGACAGATTGGTCTCACTTGTGGCTTCCTGAGAATGGAAAGCCCAATAGAATTAAGGTGAATTGTGAACGTTATCTGAAGTTCACGGTGACTGATTTAAATGATCACAATAAACCATTCACTCCTTCTGCCAATTCGCCTGAAATACAGAGGATGGATACCATTTTTGGCAATTTCATGGACGAAACTTCTACCATCACTGATCCAGAATAGCAATCTAAAGTTATGACATGCACGCAGTCAACAGCCTTCTCTCAATGGTCACATACACCCGACAAAAATCAAATATGGTCTCTTTACTTTGATGGGTCAAAATCTAAGGAAGGAGTTGGTGCAGGGTGCGTGCTCATCGATCCAGCAGGTAACAAGACTCTGATTACTTTCCAATTAGAATTCGAATGTACAAACAACATAGCCAAATATGAGGCACTCCTACAAGGCCTCAAAAAAGCATTAGATCTGAATATTCAAAATTTGATTGTCTTTGGTGATTCGGAAATCGTGGTTAGACAGGTAAAAAATTCTATCCACTGTTTATCTCTGCACCTTAAAAGCTATCAAACTGAGGTATGGAATTTGATGAATAAGTTTTCTGCATTTAACATAAATTCTATTCCTAGATTGAATAATTCGGAAGTTGATTTGTTAGCTAACGTCGCTTCAAAAAAAATTCTTGCAGAAGGCTTATCTCCGAATGCATTTTTCGTCAAAGTGTTGTTCAGACCGTCCATCCCAGACAACATCATGAATTGGAGAGTCTTTGATGATGATCAACAGATTATAAGTTTTCTACATATGGAAGAAACTTTCCAAGGCGCGGTGATCGACGAAGGTACCCATGACGAAAATCTTCCTGACTTTACGGTAATACCAGATCCGAGATCTCCAGAATCTTCATCAGACATGGTAAACTCTATCCCGAAATCTGTGGTTAGATTAGAAAAATTTTATGATCTTCACGACAAGTTCAAAAAATCAGTGAACTATAAAACGAATAGTTCCTCCTTGACGCATGAAAAAGTAAATTTGGGAACTAAAGACAATCCACAGTGCATTAATTTAGGGTTCGGGTGTTCTGAGAAAGAAAAGGTAGCATTTATTAATTTGTTTAAGGAATTCAAAGATGTTTTTTCCTGGACGTATGATGACCTAAAAACCTTTGATCCTAACATCATACAACACATTATTCCCATGAAACCCCAAACCCAACCTTTTCAACAAAAGTTAAGGAAAATGCACCCAAAACTCGAACCAACAGTCAAGAAGAAATTAAACAAACTCCTGAATGCTAAGATAATTTTCCCAGTTAGGCACACACAATGGGTTTCTAATCTTGTCCCTGTCAGAAAAAAGAGTGGTGAAATCCGACTATGTGTCGATTTCTGAAATCTTAATCGAGCGTCTGATAAAGACAACTACCCTGTCCCTCCCATGGAACAGATCCTTCAACAGGTATCTAGTTCTGAAAGATTGTCCTTGTTGGATGGTTTTTCAGTGTATAACCAAGTCCTTATGTCCCCCTCAGACTAGCTCAAAACTACTTTTCATACCCCATGGGGCACCTACCCTTATAGAAAGATGCCCTTTGGACTCATAAACGCCGGTGCCACTTTCCAGAGAGCAATGGACATCGCTTTCCACGGCTTAATCAATCAATATGTCATATTTTACCTAGATGACGTCACTGTCTTCTCGAAAAATAAAGAAGATCATCTAGCTCATTTAAGATCCGTTCTACAGCGATGTCGTAAGTACGACATTTCTTTAAATTCTAAAAAATCTATCTTTGTGGTAGAACAAGGTAAGCTCCTTGGGTTCATTGTATCGAGTGAAGGGATGATTATCGACCCTGAAAGGACTCAAGTCATTTCGAAACTGCCCCCTCCCTCGTCAAAAAAATCCATGCAATCTTTCTTAGGTCAGATAAAATTTGTTAGGAGATTCGTCCGCAGCTTTTTAGAAATGGTGAGACCATTACAAAACCTAATAAAAAAGGATGTACAGTACCATTGGGGACCTTTAGAAAGCCAGGATTTTGATTCAATAAAAAAGGCCATAATAGACTCTCCTTCTCTAATGAGCCCATAATTTTCGCAAGACTTCACCCTCTACACGTTTGCCTCTGATCAATCTTATGTTGTTGTCCTAACTCAAAAGAATGCTAAAAACAACGAGGTCCCAATCGCCTTTATGAGTTCATCCTTCAAAGGGGCGGAACTTAATTACCCAGTAGTAGATCAGGAAGCCTATGTTGTTTTCAAAGAAGTAAAGCACTTCCGATCTTATCTGTTGAAATCTAGGAAGAAAATCATTGTCCCTTACCCGACTGTCAGAAATTTGTTAGTACAGAAAGAATTAGGCAAAAAAAGGGCAAACTGGGTCACATCCTTAGAAGAATATGACATAGAAATCACCTCAACACAAATTGTAAGAGGCCAAGGTTTATGCAAATTGGTCGTTGATTCAGTTGTAGGACAGCAAGAGGAAACTAATATGTTAAATCCAGGATAACACTACCAAAATCAAATATGTTGTGCGCAAAACCCTGTTAGTCCCCGGTACGATGACAAAAAATTTTGTCTTATACACGGAACATCTCCCTGTCACCTTGATCCCACAAAAAGGAGAGCACTAAGATTAAAATTTGCTTCTTTTCAGTTGATTAATGGTATTTTGTTTTGTCAAAATTTTGATGGATTACTTATGCGCTATCTTGAAAAAGATGAAGCAGAAAAAGTCTTATTGGAATTACATGCAGGGGAAGCTAGTGGGCATTTTGGTGGAGACACCACTGCCCAAAAAGTATTGAGAGCAGGTTATTATTGGCCTACCCTTTTTAAAGACACTCATACTTTATGTCACAAGTGTGTGATTTGTCAAAAGGCATCAGGACGGATACAGAAACCATCTTTCCCTTTGCAACCAGTTTCGATAGACTCCCCTTTTCAGCAGTGGGGTTTGGATATTATAGGCCCAATCAATCCGCCATCCTCGCAGCAGCATAAATATATCATAACATCTACAGATTACTTCACTAGGTGGTCTGAGGCTACCCCATTAAAAGTTGTAAATACCATCCAGGTAATATCCTTATTGAATTCAAATATTATTACTCGTTTCGGTATCCCTGAATGTCTGGTATTTGATAATGCTTCTTATTTTTCGTCTCTTGAAATGAGTGATTTCGCTATAGAAAAAGGAATTAAATTAAAGTACTCTTCTAGCTATTACCCCCAAGGCAACTGTTTGGCAGAATCAACCAATAAAAATATGATCAAAATTATCAAGAGAACGGTCTCCGAAAACTGTAAAAAATGGCATAACGCACCATTAAACGCAATATGGGCTGATAGAGTAACTCCTAAAATTGTTGTGCGTAACTCACCTTTCTTTCTCGTTTATGGCAGGGAAGCGATTCTTCCACCACATGTCCTTCTTCCATCTCTGCAGTTATCACAGAAGGTATAGGAAGAACATTGTCCCCCTTTGGAGAGTCGAATTAACACTTTGTTAAAATTAGAAGAAGTGAGGGCTCAAGCAAAACGGAAATTGGATCAACATCAACTCATTGTTAAAAATTGGTTTGATTCCAATTCTACCTCTGATAGAAATTTTGAGGTAGGTGACCTTGTCCTAAAATGGGACAAACCTCATGAGGGAAAAAGAGAGCATACTAAGTTTCAGAACTTGTGGTTGGGACCATTTTTAATTGCTGAGAAATTGGGTCCCACTTCCTTCCGATTACAGAATTTAGAGGGACAGACAGACACCTTTCCAGTGAATGGCCAAGCTCTAAAAAGGTACTTTGCCTGATGATGCTCCCATGCACCCTGTGTAAATATTTTCTGTTTTGTTTGTTGTTTGTTGTTTGTTTTTCTTTGCTGATTTGTTTTGATTTTTCCTTTCTACTTATCGGTCTTTCTTTTGGAGCATATATGCCTACACCTCGGGCTAGTTCAGACAAAAATAACAGAAAAATTTCCCCTCAAAAATGACTGCTGAAAGTTGTTAAAACATCAATTGCTATATTTCTCTGAGTTTGCAACCATGTTGAAGATAACTTGTTTTTTGAAAAGTGTTTCTTGATTTCAGTCTGCAACTGAAGGTATTCACGATCATCCATAAAAATTCTTTTTACGCTATCCCTGTTCCTTAAGAGAACAACTCAACGATGTCTCCCTGCTCTTGAAAGTTGGTTTTATTAACAAACTATTTCTAAATCTTGATGAAGGACAACTAAGAAATTTCTTCAAGGTCTGTGACATACTAAGATGTGTCCAAAAACTAGAGTTTTCAGCATCACCCCGCTCTATTAAATATCTTTAAAAACTAAATAAATCTTCAGAGAGCTATGGGAAGTGCTTGTAAACTCGTCGGGATACTAAACAGGTCTGCTGGCAGTGGGTAAATGCATGAATGATGCCAAGATAACTTCATCGGGGCACTAAATAGGCCCACTGGCAGCGAAGCAATGTCAGGTAAAAGAAAATTCTCTGATATGCATTATGTTTTGACCTTAAATGTCCTTCGTTCTAATCTGAAATTTCTTGACAGGATACAGATATCAGAGTGGGTTAATTGACATCCTTGTCGAGGCTATGGATGCCTGCTAGCAGTAGTGGCCCTGTCAACAGTATTGAAGATTTTAACTTTAACATCGTGACTCTCTTCTGTTAAGATTGTTGTCAGTTTGCGTCTCTTTTAAAATAACAATTGTCTGAAACTGGAATACATTATAATTATTTACGATGTTCATACAGCTTTTCGGTTGTGTTTGATTCGAAGTATTTTCTGATCATTCTAATCTGAACTCATTCATTTGGCAGAGATAATTGTTTCTCCCAGCATGTCGCCATTGTTGGCAACAAGTATATAATTACCATTTTTTATAAAGCTGCCTACACAGGGTCTATGAAATTTTACCAATAATCATAAGAATTTCTTCAAATGACAGTTGTAAATTGTCGCATTTTACCTATCATCTGCTCATACATTCATTTATGATAGAATTGCGATTTATGGCTATGGACATGTTTCTCTCATTGTTTATGATCATTTTGATTCTAAGAATGCCTAAGAATCTTATGGTTGTTTGAATGAAAGAACCCTATCAATTGGTATTTGATTTTTGAATTAATTTTGGTTTGATTAACCATATTTCTTTCATGGAAATTTTGTCTTTTCAATTCTTATGAATCACTTATCTTTGCAATTAAATTTTGATGCGCGCACTCTGTCCTAGCATGTACCCAATGCCAAGGTGGCATATGTAGTACAACATACCATCACTCCCGAGTATGGTCTCGGATTTCACGATTTTTGCTCACACACATTGTGATTAATGCCTCTGCCCACCATTTGAATTGTCACAGCATTGTTTTGATAAGGCTCGGGGCTATGGCTCTGTGGTCTTCTACCAAACCCTACCCGTGAGTTCTGTGTTGATTCCCTTCCATTCGGCATGACTCCAGTGGTAAGGGTTGAACCAAATGGTGTCCAGACTCTGCTATCATATGATAACACTAGGGAGGATCTGGAGAGGAATGGTTGGCGTTTGTTTGTCGAAAAATTTAAGGGCTTTAACCTCCAGGTTGCCCAAGAGTTTTCCTTAACATTTGATGGTTGTAGGGAAAATATTGGTGATGTGTAGTTAGAAGTGACAGAAGAATTCTTAAGCCAAGCCATGGAATTGCCAGCAGCTGGTCAAAAATGGTTCAAGAATGCGAAAGTGGAGGAGGTCCCTTGGACGTTACTGTTTACCTCACGCAAAATATCTAGTTGTGACCAAGGTATGTTGATTTCATTCTTGAAACCTAGATGGCATGACTTACTAGCCATAGTGAAGCAATTCGTCACTTGTGAGGGTCGATTCGGACTGGTTTTCCTGTACCATCTCCGCCTCCTTATGAGTTTTATTGGCTTTCCATTGAATATGCCCTACTACCTGCTTAGAAGTCTATATAAAATGGGTAAATGGTTTAGGAAGCAGAGGTCTGATTCAAGTTTATTCCATCATGGTTTAATTAAAATTATCCTCATGCACCAGTTGCAATTACAAAATGATTGTTGGGATGCATTCATTTCACGAAATGGCTTTGGCAACAGTGAGTTGGGACAGGTAGATAAACCGGTCATTGTTGAAACCCTTGTGAACCCTACAACCTCTTCTCCAATGCTCCAGGCCTATGATCTTTCCCCTAATAATGAACCATCAACTTACCTTGATGTCACTCAACAGGACAATCAATCGGGTTCGCACCCAAAGGATAGCACTAAAAATGTTAAAAAACCTACAGGAAAGAAGCTAAAGGGCAGCATCGATGTTAATTTCAAGAACAAAAGGGTTGGTCGTTTAATTTCTCGATGTGCTTGAAATAAATTAAAACCCTGTGCAGACACAATCAACATGATTGAAGTGAGTGAAGACTCAGATTTAGAAATTGAGAATTTTTTGGCTGAAGAGGACCCTGTGTCATACGGGCTCTACCCTGACCGACCCTATGATTATGCTAGCAATCTGCCTCCGTGTCTAAAGAATAATCCTAAATTTCCTGCCATCCAATCTATGACAATCCTACCATTCGCATGGAGGATTCTCTGATTCTTAATGTTGTCAGTGCTAATGCACAGTCCTTACAGTCATAGTGTGATGAGTGTCGATCGTGGATCAACAGGTACTATACTGATGTTCCATTGCTGCAGTCCCGACTTAAGTCTTTAAGAGACCAAGTTGACAGGTTGACAAAGGAAAACAACAAACTCAAGTCTATTATCCAAGGGAAGGAAAAACGATTGAAAACTACAGGCCGTGTCATTTTCAAGAAAGTAGAGGCAGCAACAACTATCGTAAACTCCAAAATTTCTTGATATGTTTTTATTCCATGATTTGAGGTATGATCTTTTTAAATTTTAGCATGATTTTGTCACTCTTAAGTTAGGATATACGATTTGACTAAATAGATTGTTTTTCTTATAAAGATTAGTTTGTTTTGTTTATTGAATAAAATATGATTGTATTTGCTATTATAACTAGCTACAGAATCATAAGATTTTGTAGCCAGTTAGAAAAATTCAAATTGTTTGATTTGACAATTGAAAACATATCTGAAACCTTCTCATTTTTATTTTCTTTTAGGATGATTAAGGATCCCATGATTTCCAAGAAGATATGAGGCACTGTTGAGATCTCCCAGCCATATCAACTTTGTGTTTTTAGTAAATAGATTAGGCTGTTGGTAGTTTTTGATATTCAGTGAAATCAGGGTGGTTGCATCCCCCATATTTTTTAAACAAACTTGATCTTATCAACAGGAAACAATTGTGTTTCATGAAACCTATATAAACCTATTATTTTTTAAACATTAATCATCTCAGCCTGGGGCAAGACTATGGATGTTTCACTACAGACTTGAATGGAATATGATACACATCACAGCTTTAGCTTTTCTGTATAATGTTTTTATTCAGGTCATGTTTATTTCAACTTTTTAATAGATTATGATTGCTTTTGTCATCGTGGTTTATTATCAGTTGATATGATTAAAGATTATATACTGTCCATATTTTTATGTCCCAGATATAACACATAGTAATCATTCGTTCAATTTGAATTAAGAGGTTTATCTCTAATTTCGATCAAACGTTTATATGCAAGTTCTCATAGGAAGAATTATCTTATTGTGGTTGCTTGCAAGATTATAAGATTACTGTGACTGCATCTATTATGTGTTATGTTGTTATGATTCAAACTCCATCATTACTGCTTCACATTTATTAGGAGCAATTTTAGGATCTGTTGCAGGTTTACCTCATCAGATAAGGTGACTGGATGCTACACATTGAACAGATATTGGATGCGATAACAGGTCAGCCTGTTATTTGATTTCATTAGTATAATAAATATAGAAGTTTCCAGTAGTTAAAACACTTTCTACTATATGTTATTTCTTTTGTTTAATTAGACAGTTTGATATTCGATTTCTTAAATATAAACATCATAAAAAAGCAAATCAAAAAGATTAGGTAACAGCTTTAATGTTGTTTAAAAAAATCAATTTACATTCGATTTTCACGGATTTAGATTAAAATTCGTAGTTTGTACATATTATATATATTAGAAATAGAATTATTTGTATATATTGTGCATATGATAAATACAATTATTTTATAAATATTAATTAGTTAAATTGCAGATATATATATATTAGATGTATGCATATTTATTAGTGATTGTTATTTATTAGATCATTGTTTTTCCTTTAGTTTTTTTTTACTTTCTTTAGGACTTAGATCGGCCAACAGAGTCGTTAAACCCGTCGGAGTGAATTAATCCAAACAGCTTGGGTTAATTAGACAACCCCGGACCGGATTCACTCCTCCAGTTGACGAGTTGTCAATTTCGCTCGTCAACACGACATCAATAGTTCATCGATGCTTTTCAAAATTTGTTTCTTTTGACATGTTTTGTTTCGCTCATTGAGAGTCATTTCTTTGTATTAATTGGTGTTTACAAATTATTCTACTTGAAAAATCTCCTCAATCCCTGATAAATTATTCCACATATATTTGTTCGATTCTATGGGAATGCATTTCCATTTTATTAGTACCCTTATAATGATGTGGAAGTTGATGGTGAACCTATGATGACATCGCAGTGTGACATGTCATGCTGATGTGAATAAAATGAAGTACATATGGTGACATGCCATGATGACATGGATCTGTATAGTGATCAACAGGGTGACCACCATTCACATGAAAAATTCCAATGGTCTAGAATTATTTTGGTTTATAATTGGATGATTGAGATTTATCTCTTGGTTCATAGTTCATCGACCTTAGAAGAATGAGATTTCCCCTCTCTTCAGAACCTAAATGAATTATTCCAACAACGATGGCTTCAATGGCGATGGGTGGAAAATGTCGCTATTTCATATTTCCACAATGTCTTGAATTATTTGATGTCGATGGTTCATCCGTTCTTTGGTTAATCTCTCATCAGGATAAATTTTTAGGTTTGTTTTACTCATCCTTGTTCTCTCTAATACAGATAGTCTCATAGACACTTATTAAAACTATTTATTTTAAGCTATGTTTTGACTTATTTTTCTTTTCCCTATTTATGAAAATATGAGATTAATTTTTTGGAAATTTTTCAATATTTAGACATGAAGTAAAAATGAAAAATAATGTTGAAACTTAAAGAAAAAAATGTAGTCAAGAATAAAACACAAGTACATACAAAAAATGATAAAAAAATGAAAGTGGTATCTTAAAATTGAAAAATTTTGAAGGGTGTGTTTTGTACGCAACAAATGATGATTCACTCGATGAAACCAGTGTCTCTAACTATACCTCCAATCAAAACAAACCAATTTCAAGTAAATATGGACTTAAAACAAAAATAGAAAACAAAACCCACCCATAGATCCTTCTAGATGTAATTTAGAAATCATTTGTTTCCTTATCATAGGAATATGATTTTGACAAAACACAAAAGATAAGTCCTTTTGATTACTGACCTGCATTTTGAGTAAGAAACCAAATTAGATCTGGCTTCTAGTATTAGAGTATAATTTATATATTCTCTAAGTAACTGTATCAACCTTCTAGTGTTTCTCCACTTCTAATGAGAGTCCATAACCATGACATAGTCACCTCGATATCACAGACCTTGCTCTGCTCCCAACAAGCATCCACAACCCCAACGAAGTTATCTATATTTCCTCATTAGCAAACTTTTTCCACAAGGTTATTTCTTGTTCTTCTACTTGTTACACATTATTTCCGTCACCCTTACAACCGTTAATGATGTAAACCTGTCTTTTGTCTTCAAGGGGATCTGTGGCCTGAATTCCTGAGGAAAGAAGGGAGAAGAACTTTAGCTTAGAGATGAAATCATATTTTACTTGGTAAAAACCGTAGTAAGGAGGATCGTCGCACCCTGCCTTATGTTAGGGGTGTGATGATCCTGGATCGTCGCAGGATGCACTATACCTATCCTGTGATGTCGTCACACTCTGCTCAGTTCTAGGGGTGCGATGATTTTCATACATTGGGAAAACGAGCATCTTCTCGATGCTTCTAGAAGGAGAATCTTCTATGGTGAGGTGGTATCTGATCGGTTTGGATCTTACTCTCTTTTTTTATTTAGTGGGATCATCCTATTCTCCTCACCTTATCCTCTTCACCTTATAAAAGGAGAGGAGCTCTCATGGAAAAAGTTAGGTTGGATTGAGATTTGGAAATTTAGATTGGAAATTTGGCTTGAGATTGTTAGCTTGGTTAGAGTGGCTTTGAGCTTTGCTTTGTCAATATAGATTGTGAGTGACTTTCAAATATATAGTCACAAAATTTGTGGATCAGAAGTGTCTGGGAAGCAAGGGACTATTGGAAGGGACCTTGCGACATCAAGGCTTTGGCTGTAATCTCTCTTTCTATTATTTAATATAGATGCACTTTTCTTTCCTATATGAATCTTATTTGTCCATATTGTATGATTCCTTGATCAAGTACATAGTTTCATATCAAATAGTATATTTTATTCTTGTCTTCGTTGGATTATGTTTCTTTTCAGATATCTCCCCAAAAGTCTCGTGACGGAGCTTGGATTGCATTGGCAAAGTTGGATCTTCAATATTTAAAAGGTATGTTCTAGATCCATTTCTCATTTGATAATAGAAATCTAAGGAAAGAGTAGTTTATTGTATTGTTTTGTTCTAGTCTCGTAGTGAAGCTAGGGAGATCAGTTTGTGTCTGCACTTACCGATTTGTTCAATAATAAAATTAGCAACCATACTGGGGAAACATATTGTTTTCCTAGTTTGTCTTTCTTTCTTTCTTTGATTGCTCAAGTTCTATTTTCTGAGTCACTGGGAGATTGAGATGAACTCTTTGACTATTTAATTCCACTAGAAAACCTTCTTGCTTTTTTATTTTTTCCATTTTTTCTTTGATTGTCACACCCTTCTTTGAGGGACAGTGCGATGATCTAGGATCGACACACTCTTCCTATTAGACACAGTGTGACATTGTTGCATTGTATTGTTCTTTGGCATGCGATGATCTAGCATCGTCACATTGTGTTAGTCTTCTAGCCTGCGATGATTGTGAAATTTTTTAATTTTTGATGGTTTTTCTTGTCCAAATCTTAGATATGGTTTTCGAGTGAATTTTTGGGTTTGATTATAGTCTGATTATAGTCTTCTTGATAGTATTTGAATCTAATTTTAGCCATCTATGCTTTGTTTTGGCTTGTTGTTTTTTGAAATATTTGATCTCTTTCTTTGAGTGTCTTTCAATTACAAAGCAGTGTTTTTTCTTTAGAATTGTTTGGTGAAAGAACTTATTTTTCTTTTATTTAATAGTTCGTAGTAAAAGAGAAAATTGTTTGGGTTTCTTTGTTTCATATCAATTTTCTATTTCTTTTAGCTATCTTTGAAACAAAAAGTTTTAATTTCTTGCTTTATATTAGATTGGGGGCATCCTTGCATTTGAAGTAGCAAAATTGCATGGTTTTGGGGGGGCAAGAATCATGTATTGGTGTACAGTCTCTTTGGCTCATTTCTTGAAGTTATTGATATTGATGAGTTTAAAATTTTTGGGACATTGTGCATCTGGGAATGATAAACGTTTTCTACTTATCGTAATATAACATTCATCGAAATGAAATATTTGCATTCTCATTTCTTTGCATTGTTTAGAGTCATTCAAAACATCATTTAGTCCACACCATTTTCCTCTTGAGTAACAACAACCTTAAAAACAAAGTTCTTATAAAAATTGATTAGACATTTTTTTATTTTCTGGTAGAAAACCTAAATTAGATTAGTTGTAGGGATTTGGAATAGGTGTGAAAGATAAATTTCCAAAGCTGCAAACAAACATAGAATCTTGAGTTAGCGAGCAATAAAATCCACTTATTACATTTTGTCCTGGGAAGCCCTTCTCACAAACGAGTTAATCACGAGGTCGCATTAGGACTGACAGAGTTACTCACCCTACTTTGTTGGTCTTGGTGTAGATATTGTGTGTATTATTGGGGGTCACTTGAAGGTATACCCACAATGATGAGTGGAATACTTTCGAGTTGATTTCGGGCTAGATACCCTACCTTTACGCATGGATCGGACTGTCGACTATTTCCCCAGGAATCATTGTTGTAGTTGGTAACCTTAGTGGCCTATCTCTTCATGGTCTTTCCACAAGGTGATTGTGGAGGGGCAAGTCTTCACGATACCTGGAATCGACGTTGGCCAAACTCACTCGGGATCCTTGGAGGGTATACCCACGATTATGTGTGGGAGCTTGCATCAAGGTGTAAGTCCATTAAGCAGGTTGTTAATGTAAATTTTCCACTCACTCTATCTCAACCCCTTCGTACATTGTCCTCGTGACGTTAGATTTCATCACCAACTAGGTCGTTCATTGTAATAAGGTTTTTTTTTCTTGTTTTCTTCCTAGATTTTTAGTGTGTTGCTCGTTTTCCCTAGAAGAGTCTAGGTTGGATATGTTTTTAATGGCGTCATTTCTCAGAATGACCAATGAAATAACCCCTTTTCTAGGGGAACCTTTTGTCTTTCCTTCTTATGGAAATGTTGGTCCTCCTTACATCCCTACTTTGAGCCTTCCAGGTCTCACAATTGAATTACCGGTATGGTTGTTTTCCACTTAGGTAATCCCAAATGCAGCTAGTGATTTGGTTGTAAGAACTTCCCCTCGAGAACATCAACCTCCTGTTGATCCTTCACCTTCTTCACCAGTAATATCTTCTTCACCTTCTTCAATTGCAAGGTCTTCTTCTCTTTCATATTCTTCACCAAGTGAAAGCTCTGCAGCTAGTAACTCAGTGGATAAGAAGAAGAATAAAAGGAATAATAATAAGAAGAAAAATAAGAAAGGGTCTAAACCTCCAACCACTAATAGACATGTTGGAAAACCACCAGTTACTGATAATCATGTTGGGAGTGTTGATGATTCCAATATTACCAAAACAACCCATAATCCCAAGTACCCTTGCAGGCTTTGTAAGGTTATCCATCTTCTTAAGGATTTTGCTGGTCTATCCAAGGTAATAGAAGAATGGTCTACACGCCCTCACCAACCCATGTCATCATCCTTTGAACAACATATTGATGGCCTCCCATAAACTATTCAAGATATCGTTCAGAAGAAGAAAAGTAGAGTCAAGTTCCTATGTATGTTATGTGGAGGGACTCATCAAACTCACCTTTTCCCTTGTATGGACAAAGCCTCAAAATTACTGGAAGACATGACTGTTTCCTAGCCTCAACTTCCAGCTGCTTATCACAAACTTACTCTTGACCCACCTATAGTTGATGGAATGATCCATCCTTCATCAGTTAATTTGGTTGATCATGTAGTCAATCTAGTCACATCCTTAGTTGAACCAGTTGAAAAAGTGGTCGATATGATCCCATATTCGGTCGATCCTACTCTCCTGTTAGAGAGTGAAACCTAAGCAGTCGATCTGTTTCCACCTGTCGACCCCATTCTCCCCTTGGAGAATGACACCCAAGTGGTCAATTTGATGTCATTATCAGTGAATCCTACTCTCCCACTAGAGAGTAAATGTGATGTTTCCCACATTTTTCTCATTGATACAAAATCTACCATGCTAGGGGGATTTCCTCCTTCTCCCGTAGAACCCCTTCCAAGTAATGAGGCCATCCTTTTTAATTGGGGTGTGCTAAATGGACCTCGTTTTTCCTCACACATTCCTTTCAAGATTATAGTGCAGGTTTATGGTCAAGACGTTCCTCAAACACTGATATATGAAGGTTTGTTCGTTAGTATTTTTTCCTCTCTTTCTTGGCAAGATTTGGGTCATCCTCAACTTGTGTCGGTTACCCAGACTTTGTTTTCTTTTAACAGAAGAACCAGTCACCCTTTAGGGATCCTTCCTCAGTTCCCTGTAAATTTGGGAAGGAAAATTGTCTTTGTTGATGTCATGGTAGTCCAAGACCCCTTGGATTTTGATTTACTCCTTGGGCGAGATTATGTCTATGCCATGAAAGCTATCATTTCCACTCTTTTTCATGTGATATATTTCCCTCATGATGGAAGAATTGTGACTATTAATCAACTTTCGTTTTTTGGCCCTGACTTGACCATAAACTCAATGAGCTCCCTAAACGGTTCTTATATGCAGATGGTATTGCCCCTACCACATGTCAATTATGTGGCGTTGTCTCCCATGCCTTCAATTATCGATGCAAATGAGCCTCTCACTATAATCTCACTCCCTTATGACTTGGATCTGGTAGTTGACATGGTCATCTCTTCGGTAGGGCTATTGGAGTTTGATCTCCTTACCCCTATCGCGACCCTCGATATGTGTTCCTTATAGAGTGTGTTTCTTCCATCCAATGAAGATATCTTGGAAGCCATGACCGAGTTTTGTCCCTTGACATGGTGTCCTTCCGGAGCATTGTCCTCTTGGAAGCCATGATCAAGAAGATATTTTTGAGCATGGTTTTCTGATTTCAAGCTCGTTAAAACAATGAAACCAATTGTGAGGATAGTTTTTCATCTCTATGGAAACCTCGTTAAAAAATGAAACAGAGGTTATGATCATAGTCCTTTTCCTATGTAAATCTCGTTAAAAAATGAAATAGATTTCCCCTTTCTTCGATTGAGTCAATTACTGCATTCCATATAGTATTTGAAGCTTCATTTCATCCTCCTGTGCCTAGGGACGAAACAAATCTTGGGGGGAAATTCTTTGAGCCTCTGGACTTCATGTTGAAGTTAAAACCACTAGCTTCGTAAGTTGGGGGCTAAGTATCAACCATCCCGATATAATACATTGGGAAATCTCAAGCATAGTTTTCTTTGGTTCAAGATTGTGTAAAAATGAAACCACCTACCTCAAGCATAGTTTCCTCTAGTTCAAGCTTGTGTAAAAATGAAACTAGGTCCAAGCATAGTTTTGGCTAGTTTTAAGCTTGTGTAAAAATAAAATCTATCCCAAGCATAGTTTTGTTTTGTTTTAAGATTGTGTAAAAAAAGAAAACAATCATTAGCTTAGTCTTTGTTCTTTCTCATGCTCATAAATCAATGAGAATGTAACCAAGTATACTTTTATCACTTTTTCAAACTCATAAAGGTTATACGAAAAAGGAACCCCCTAGAGTTCCCTTTAAGCTCTTTTTAGACTCTCTAAACCTGAAAATATTGTCGAGCGATCTTGTTCTTTTGACGCTCGTTAAAATATTTGAATAAAACGTCTGTTGAGTGGTAGTTTATCTCTTTTTCAATATCTTCATACTAACTTACGAAAAATGACATTTTGGAATTTTATTTAAGTGTTTTTCAGAGTCTCTAAACATGAAAACCCCCTGAGTTTTCTTTTTTTGGACTCGTAAAACAAACATTGAAAGACCCATATGGGACCAAAGCACTCCTTCCTAGGGTTCGTTAAATGTACTCCAAAGGACTCATCTGAAGGATGAGCTTACAGTTCAAGCATATGTTATCCTCCTCAAGCTTGTGTAAAAATAAAGAGGTACTTTCTAGAAATGGTGGGGGAAAAATTGGGATAGAAATGTATCTAAACCTGTACTCTATGGAAGAGTCACTTCTGAACATGACACCCTTTCACTCGTTTTGTGTCTAGGTTGGAAAATCCACTTGACTCTTTATCATACTCCTTTATAAGATTACAAAATCATCTGTGATCCCTATTGTTGAGTCAATGTTTCCAAGACAATTGTCATGTCGCCAATATGTTCAAAGAGAAGTTTGACCCGAAAATATTTCTATTGCATCAGCCATTTATGAAGTCCTTAATCCTTCTATTGTGTCGACCATCCTTGAGTCAGTCCTGAATCACTTGTTACTCTGATCTACTTCAAATATTTTTACCAGTTTTGTGTCATTGATGGGGGATACATTAAGGCCCTCCTGTGACGAGTCTTTTCCTGTCAACTTCAACTCATTATCTAGGAGATAGACTTAGAAACTAATTGGTACCTTCGAACTTGCATGTCTCAATGGTAGGTTTCCTCGCTTTCGACAATGGGTTTTCATTATTGACCCCTGATTGGGAGACTTCATCTCATTAATTCAAATTTGTTAGATTGTACTAGAGTACCTTGGGATTCATTGACATTAATGGTGATTTCCCTCACACTTGTTAGCAATATTCATTAATGACCGATAATCAAGTGGTTTCTACCATGTTCGACTTCAACACATGTATTCACATGGTTAGATTCGTACTATAGAGTGGTGGAGATGAAGACCCTGGATCTTTTCTGACAGATTCAGGTTGCGTTGGAGTATATTCATATTGTACTATTGTATATATCCACAGTGTATGTCTCATGGCTATGCTCAAGTTTGAATCTTTAACACATATATCCACAGTGTAGTTTCGGTGGCTATGTTTAGATTTGAGTCATAAGAGAGTGGATCCACAATGTATGTTTAGTGGCCATGACCTGTATTACTTGACATGGATATTTTCATGTCAACATTTATTATTTGAGTCATTTGTATTCTGAGTATGGGAATTCCTACCTCAATGATGACATATTATTGTACTATATTTCCTTGTTTGTTGGCAGGTTTCCGACCGACATGTTCCTTGTTCCCTACACACACTCGACAAAGTATTTCAGCTATCACTCTATTCTAACTTCATAATTTGGGGGGCTCTCTGTTACACATTATTTTCATCACCCTTATGACTGTTAATGATGTAAACTTGTTTTTTGTCTTCAGAGAGATCAGTGGCCTGAATTCCTGAGGAAAGAAGGGAGAAGAACTTTACTGAGAGATGAAATCATATTTTCGTTGGTAAAAACCCTAGTAAGGAGGATTGTCGCACCCTGCCTTATGTTAGGGGTGTGATGATCCTATATCATCGCAGGCTACACTATACCTAGCCTATGACATCGTCGCACTCTTCTCAATTCTAGGGGTGTGACAATTTTCATACATGGAGAAAATGAGAATCTTCTCGATGCTTCTAGAAGGATAAGCTTCTATGGTGAGGTGGCCTCCGATCGGTTTGGATATTACTCACTTTTATGATTTAGTGGGATCATCCTAACCTCCTCACCTTATCCTCTTCAACTTATAAAAGGAGAGGAGCTCTCATAGAAAAATTTAGGTTGGATTGAGCTTGGGAAATTTAGGTTGGAAATTTGGCTTGATATTGTTAGCTTGGTTAGAGTGGCTTTGAGCTTTGCTTTGTCAAGATAAATTGTGAGTGAATTTCAGATCTATAGTCACAAAATCTGTGGATCAGAAGTGTGTGGGAAGCAAGGGACTATTGGAAGGGACCTTGCGACATCAAGGCTTTGGTTGTAATCTCTCTTTCTATTATTTAATAATGATGCACTTTTCTTTCCTATATGAATCTTATTTGTCCATATTGTATGATTCCTTGATCATGTACATAGTTTCATATCAAATAGACTCTATTATTCTTGTCTTTGTTGGCTTGTGTTTCTTTGTAGATATCTCCCCAAAAGTCTCGTGACAGATCTTGGATTGCATTGGTGAAGTTGTATCTTCAATATTTAAAAGGTATGTTCTAGATCCATTTCTCATTTGATAATCGAAATCTAAGGAAAGAGTAGTGCACTGTCTCATTTTTTCTAGTCTCGTAGTGAATCTAGGGAGATCAGTTTGTGTTCGCACTTACCGATTTGTTTGATAACACTACTTCTTCTCTTTTTTTCTTTTTTTTTAATAGAATAATTTATTCAAGGAGAAACATGTGTGAAAATTCATTGAATCTATGAGGATGATATCTATTAATGAAGAGATGAATCAAGCCCCTAGGCTTTAAATATTACCCATTCTATAAGATGAAAGACATTCACTAGTTTCCCTTCATCATTTAGATCATGATTTATAGAGTACATGATATTTTTCAATCTTTTCATATTTGATAACATTCATTACCACCACCAATAAAGCATTGTATTTTTTCAAAATCACATATAAAAGAAACTATAAGTACTTTTTAATTTCTAATCATGATCACTATCAAATTACTTTACGTTTGATATTTAAAATGAATGAGGTATTTAGTTGAGAACTAGAATGCCTCATTTTGTAGACCAGAGGCTGAGAGCTCAAAATTCCCCCCAAAACTTATTTAGGGAAAATAAATAAAAATCAAACATGAAAATCATGCAATAACAAACAAAACATGCAAAAAAAGATTCAAATATGATAGTAAAATCATGAAAAACAAATATGAAAATAACAAAAATGAAACATTTGCAACACCCAAAACAATAAAACTATGATACACAATTTCTCACGAGACCATCTAGGTGAAGTAATGCCTAAGGAATTTTACTTTGGCATGAAGGGAAATGAATTACCCTTCTTGGAGTTGCAATAGATATGAGATAACCCATATCCTTTTATGATCCTAAAAATCCTTACTACCAGCCTTATGCTTCTCAAATCCTCTTTTCACAAATTGCTCATAATGCAGTAACAACTTATGCTTGGACTTTTTCCTCTCTTCTTCCTTGATCATATCACCTTGCAAGTCTACACCCAATTTATATATTCCTTTCACTTTCACCATATCATCCTATTTTAGGATAGAAACAATATCGAGAACATCAAATATACCAACTATATTATGAACTGCATGTTGGTTTGAACTTATGGAACTTGTAAATATGTTTCTACCTCACATATTGTTGATTTTATTTTTAGGAAAAATGAAATCAGAACACTGTGTTTTAGGTATATCAAAAACTTTAGTATCTAAGTTACCATCATAAGAATCCAAAGAGAAATTCCCAAGGATAGTAAATTACGATGATGAGGGTTCATTAGTGGCGACAAGACCAGTTACCATATTTTTTACATATCTCTCTCTATCAATTTTGATCTTATTTGACTATCCATTCCATGGTACCATAGGACTGACCAATACGATGCAAAATATCCTTGTAATTTCTTCTCCCATTCCCTATTGAGTACAAAACCATATGCTTCAGGGATATTTTTCACAACAATATCTATCACCTAGTGAAATTTAGGATTAAATACTACTCTGATTAAAATATGCTTCAACTTACCAATTACTTTAACTTTAGACCTATCACGTTGAGTGATGTGTGTTGAACTTGTGGTTGGGACAACGTTCAAATTTTTGCAAATACAGTATGGCATTACATTTGATGATGCTCTAGAGTCCACTAAAAAGTTATTCATATTCTGATTGAATATCTCAAATGTTAGTAAGGAGGAGTCATGGACTTAGACCTCACTTTGTTAGCAACATTGATCATTGTTTTTTATGCATTACTAACTACTATTTTGTTTTCTATTTTCCTAATGATTAATGGATCTATGTCTTGTTCTTTAAGATATTTTAACAAAATATAACGTTGTTGCAGGACCTTACAAACATCGAACATCAAAAAATTTTCTTTGATTTTATTTATATCTTCAACCACATTGTATCTCAAAGGTTTAGGAAAGTCGATTGAAGATTTATGCACATTAGAAATTATAGGAAGAGGCTTAATATTAGGGTTTACATGCCATTTTTTTGTTTTGTTTGGATTTTCGACACAACTGGTTGTTTTTGTTGAAACTTGGGTTCCATACTCTGATTTTGTACTACCAATCCTTCTTCCACCACATCATCATCTTCAAACAAATTCATTCCAATAAATACCTCTGATAGAACCATCATTGTTTCAACAAAATGTTCAAAAGATGTTTCTTCCAATTTTCCTATTGATTTTTCAACAAATCCTTCTACTTGTCCACACTCATACAAAACTATATTTTCCACCATATTCATTTCATTTACCCACTATGGGAATTTTTTCTCAAAATAGGCAACTTGATGAAAGTTACAGTAGTTTTCCATCGATACTCTTCCTAACTCAAAGTTCAAATTGGTAGGTGGTGGTTCAATAGCTCTAGGAGGAGGAGGTATTCTCACAAATGGCCTATATGGTTTTTGATTTGAGGTTCCTTATCTGACACTTCACTTCATATCAACTATTTCATTGGACAAACGTTTAATCATTCTTTGTGTGGATTCCATTATTGGAACATCAATCATTGATGGTTCATCACACATATCATGGCTTTAGTTAGTTGAGAGGTTGACCTACACATGGATATCAACAGTCGAGCAATTGACCAACACACCACACCAGTTTCCTGAGTACTTGATGTTCATGTCATGCAGATAGTCGAAAAATAGTCAAAGATAGTCGGGCAGTGGATCAACTAGCCCAACAATCGACTACAAGTTGGATGGGTAGGAAGTCAGGTCTAATCCTATTGAGTCAACTCGAAAAAAGTGTATTTTGTAGAGTCAAATTGACAAAGAGGATTTTGCGGAGTCGACTCGATAGAGATAATTTTGCAGAGTCAACTATAATGGTCGATGGTTACATGTGGACAAGATCTTTCAGATACAATGGAAATCAGTTAGATATTGAGGCTATAAATGGAGACCACTTGGGTCGTTGTCAATCATGTGAATTTATATTCTACAATAGATCATGCATATCAATATGTGCAACATGCACTGCAATGTTTTGATCATAGTGCACTTTGCTTAAGTGTTGTAATGGTGTCTTTAGACATCACCCCTTTGTTTGAAATATTTTATTCCTCTTTGATTATATGCAATATTGTGTCCTTTGTTTCATATCACGCTCCACCCGATTTCCCAACATGGTATCAAAGCTGATGGTTTGAAAAAATCGACCTATTGTCTCCAAACCTTGTTGAATCAGATTTGTCGTGTGATTGAATACGGGTTGGTGGTTTGTTGATTGGAACTTTGAAACAAAACAATATGTCTAGATATTGAACATGGCTTCGAAGATTGATCCTATTTTTCTAAACAGATCAATTCTGTGTAACATACCCATCCCCAATTGGGTCATATCATTTCTAAAAACGACCCAATAAAAAATTTTGATACTAAATCTAAATGAAGAAATAACCCACAACATGGCATTCATACACTTGCAATTTTCTATGCTACTTAAAAACAAAAATACAATCATTTAACTATGTTGAGTAAAAACTAAACAAAACACAACAACATTCGATCACATAAATTGTAATTCATGTGCATCATTATGCTCACAACAAGAACAATAACCAAATATATCTCAGAGTAAATTGCACAACAATTATACCATCACTTAACATGAATAAACACAATAGATATGAGCACTTATCTTATAAAATTATGCAACCCGTTGCAGAGGATGGATGTTCCTCCCAACTATATCCTTGTTGTTCCATTTCTCAATAGAAACACACCCCTGAGTTGGGGCTATCAATCCATAAGAGATGGTGGTCTCTAAGGTTGGCTAATGTCCCCCTCTCAATAGTAAATTCTCACGGTTGATTCTAGTCCATTAGCTCTCTTCCCATCAACTTGAAAAACCCAGGGGATGGAATCCTCCTTCACTTCACATAGTCCCACTTTCCTTTACACTCCCCTCTAGGGATTCCAACATAGGTTGGACATGAATTATTCTTGTTAGGACTTCAGGAATTCCACATCTGCAAACACAAATTCGCCTAGTAGCAAAAGGTGTGCTTCCTTGGTGAAATTTGAACAACTCGTTACCCCCAGGCACACACCCACTTTTATCCACGAAATTATAGCTCCAAATAGTATCCAAACATGCCCACAATATCTTCCTTCAATCTTCAACACTCCGAATTTCATTGTTGGCCAGAAAACTCAATGTAAAAAATAACTCTCTATGCAAAAATGTGAATGCATAATTTTGGTCTCCTACACATATGAACTTCCTCTCTTTCTCTTGCTTGATTGACTTGTGCTCTTCCCCAAGATAATTGTACTTATCCCCCATGATTGCAATAAATATGGGAAGTGACTCCCACACCAACCCTTTTACATGAATTTAATGATTGGGCTCTAGAACACTCAACAACTAATGGGAGATTCATGGTAAGGATAATTTAGAAAGAAATAAGAAATGGGTTTCAATTTAATAAAAATGGGTAAAATGCCCCCCTTGTGCCCCTTCCCTTTCTTGTGGATACTTATCCCCCAAATCTTCTTCCATGTCCATTTGCAGTTGGCGATACATTTTATCTATTATATTCAATTTACATAATTTACATATTACATCGTTTTGGCTCTCAGCCACATAGTACATTTACAATATAGATCACTTGGCTCTCGTCCATGTACTTCATCTGCAATATACATTGCTATTTTTGGGTTTGAAAATGGGGATGTTGCATTCCCCTCCCCCTAAAAACTGCACTGTCCTCAGTTAACATAACCATATAGTTTATACATTGACATATATTAAAACATTACATCAAAATACTTGATAATTATGCAACTTAATGACTCATGTAACAATCCCAAACAAAAAATCTATTTTCCCCTCAAACCCACACTGGTTGGACATGAATCTCAAAGTTGTGGCTCCATGAACTTCAGCTTCCAAAATGGAGTCTTCATTCGTTTATGTACAAATTTACATTCATTTTTCTTCAAAATTTTAAAAAATTTACAGGTATGCTTCCTGCATGGCTTCCTTGTTCTCCCATTTAGCGTATTTACGATTGTAATAGGTCCATTGAAACTTTACCAACCCAATTTTTTTGTTCCTATGCACCTTTACATTCCAGTCCATGATGCGGACTAGTTCCACTCAAAAATCCCATTCGTGTTCCACCTGGATCACATTCCAATCAATCACATGATTAGGATCAGGTACATACTTTTTTAATAAATATAGATGGAACACATTATGAATTCTCAAATATGCATGTAATGGTAGTATGTATGCAACTAGTCCTATCTTTTCTAAGACCTCAAAAGGACCACAATATATCATTGCCAACTCTGGGCAACTTCCCAATTTCAACGAGCTTTTCTTGGCTTTAAATTTTAGAAACAAATGCTCTCCCACTTTGAATTATATATGTTTTCTCTTTTTATTATCATAGATCTTTTGTTGATATTGTGCAACTTTTAAATTCTTCCTGATATTTACCATCGGTTTTTCCATTCACTTTAACAATTATGTCCCAATCATGGCTTTGTCTGTTGGATTATCCTAGCTTACTGGTGTGTTTCATTTTTTACATACAATGCTTCAAACATGATCATCTTCAATGATTCTTGATACCCATTATTATAATAAAATTCAACTAAACAGATATAGTCCTCCCACCTAGAAGGATTTTCCATTACACACATTCTTAGCATATCCTCAATTATCTGATTAATTCTCTTTCTCTTCCCATCTGGATTTGGGAGATATGATGTACTGATAGTCATATTTGTCCCAAATCCCTTAAACAACCCCTTCCAAAAATTGGAAGTGAACATGGGATCTCAATCCGACACTATTACCTTAGGAACACCATGTAGCCTAGCAATTTCTCTCATGTAAATTTCTGCAATATTGGTTTCCTTATGAGTTACTTTAACCAAAAATAAATGTGCAGCCTTTGTAAGGATGTCCACCACTACCATGATGGAATCATGTTTCTTTGTTTTCCTAAGAAATTTTGTAATGAAATCGATAGTAACAACTTACCATTTCCATTTATGAATGGGAAATGGTTGCAGTGATGTCCTTGTATGTTTGTGCTTAACATTTACCTTCTGACATTCCATACATCTAGACAAATAATTAGTGACATCTTTCTTCATACCAGGCCAAAAATATTGGCCTCTTATCGTTGTAATAGTTTTATGATATCCTGGGTGTCTCGCGTATGGCACATTATGAATCTCCTTTAGAACTAAATTTATCAATTCTTGAGAATTGGGAACATAAAATTTGTTCTAAAATAAGAGGATTCCATCCTCTTCCATATTGTAATCCTCTTCTGATGTAATTTTTCTTTAACTTCCACATAATGTTGATCTATTGTTACAATCTCTAGAATTATGTCCTTTAAATATGTCATGTACATACTAATGGTTGTAGCATGAATTTTATGCACCCTTCTACTGAGTGCATCAACCACCTTGTTCTCTTTTCCCTTTATGTGCTTGATATTAAAGTTATATTCGCAAAGAAATTCCATCCTTATAGTTTGTCTAGCATAGTGTTGATTGTTCAAACAAATATTGCAGGCCATTATGCTCTATCCTTAATTCAAATTTTATTTCCATAAGGTAATGCCTCCACATTCTTAAGGAATGTACTATGGATGCCAACTCTAAGTCATGTGTAGCATAATTTATTTCATGCTCCAATTTTCTGGACTTAAAACAAATTACATGCTCATTTTGCATAAGGAATCTAAAATGTCCCACCTACGAAAAAATGATATAAATTGATAAGGACCACTGTAAGACTTAGTGATTATTGTTCAATTTGTTTTTCAAACAAATTTACTAACATCTCAAAACCCCATTTCCACTTTCTCTTTTTTTTTGTTATATGTCTCTGACTGTGTGTGGACTTTTAACAAACATTATATCACAATACCCATCCCTATGTGATATTTTAATGTCGTTGATATATGTTTGAATATTTTGTTGTTTGTATTTTACTGTATCTCATTGATGGATAAATGAGTTCATACATATATAAAGTTTCCACGGAGAAATGGCTAATTCAAATATCTCCTAACAACAAGATATTTGATACAACTTTGCAAACATAAATGACACACCACAAATGTTATTTCATTAATATGCTAACCTATGTACAATAGTGAACCAAATTTTTAATATTGATGGGTAGTATGTGTTGGCAAATATTTAACAGACAGCACATGCTTGTATACTTGTCATTGATGGCAAGTACAACAATGAAGATGGAATGAGTATAGAAATTTGAGAAGACGCTGCAGAGAAGATTCGAATAAGCTCAGAAGAGATAGTGCAGAGGATTGTTGACAAGAATCATCGATGGCAAGATCAGAGTAAGTGGAACAAAGTAAGCTCAGGAGGAGAAGCATTTATGATCGTTGGATCCCATTAAAAATTCCTGAAAGAAGGAGGACCGTCAGATCTCTTAGTAGACAAGAAGAATGCATAGAAGAGGAGGACAGCTCTCAGGCGTCAAATCTAAGCATGAGGATTGACCATCGTTGGATCATGAAGAACCTTCACATTCATTAAAGTGCAAGGAGAAACGGGCATACAAAATCCTGAAAGAAGGAGGACCGTCCATATTTGGGCATGACACGTGGACATAGATCAGCATTTCGCTGACTGGAAAGTCAAAAGTAAGAAATGATCCAACCTCTCATCTCCCGAAATCGTGATTTAATTGCAACCGTCAGATCAAGGTATGATCTAGACCGTCGACTCCATTTCGGAGTTTCGCGACTCACAACTTGAAGAGGCAAGAAATATGACCATTAAAATCGTGATATGCGAAATCGCGATTTAATCGCAGCCATCAGATCAAGGTGTGATCTGGACTGTCAACTCCATTTCAAAGTTTTGCGACTCGCGACTTGGAGAGGCAAGAAATATGACCATTGAAATCGCGATATGCGAAATCGTGATTTAATCGTAGCCGTCAGATCAAGCTATGATCTAGACTGTCGACTCCATTTTGGAGTTTCGTGACTCACGACTTGAAGAGGCAAGAAATATGAACATTGAAATCGCGATATGCGAAATTGCGATTTAATCGCAACCGTAGATTCATCGAGATTGTGGACTGTTGATTTAAGCTTCATTTCTGAGTTTCGCCTATCGCAACATGGAGTGACAAGGACCTCCATCGAAAGAATCACGAGATGTGAATTCACGATGAGATATGGACCGTAGATTCATCGAGATCGTGGATCGTTGATCTCAGCTCCATCTCGAGATTTCGGGGATCGCGACTAGGAGAGTCGAGATGCCTCATCTCCAAACTCACGAAATGTGAATTCAAGAAAATCACTTTATGCATAAGATCTTGGTCATGGCCTTGGTCATATTGAGGAAGGAGCTAGCACAAAAAAGCTCTGTATCAAAGCTTCGGAGATCGTGACATAAAGTGTCGAGACACTCGGCCACAGGAATGTTGAAATGTTGAAACCCGATTTAAAGGCAAGGTTAATAAAGTTCATCCAACAGTGCAGATAAACTTGAATATGATCAGAGGGCTACAATTCTCTCTCATAGTTAGATTATCAGTTACGAATCTGTTAATGAAACGGATTCATGATTCCTGATTGGTTGGCGTTTCAGTTGCTTGGACGGTTTTTTTTCTTTTGCCTAAAAAGATGCAAAGTGTAACTACTGTGGGTGTTGTGCATAAAAGAAAACGATACAGACAGTGCGATGTCGATTGTTCTAGACGAAAAATGAATTAAACAGTAAGAAAGGGGAAATCACAAGATGTGTAGTGTGAGATCAAAAAATATGTGCAGTGTGAGACTGAAAATATGTGCAGTGTGAGACTGAAAATATGTGCAGTGTGAGACTGAAAATATGCGCAGTGTGAGATAAAACTCAGAGAAGAGTAACAGATGAGGAAAAGACTTGAAGTAGAGAAGAATGACAGGACAAGTTGAATCGGAGAAGAATGACAGAACAAGTTGAAGAAGAGCAGACTTGCAGAACAGACAAAGGAAGAGAAGAATTGCAGAACAGTTAGAAGAAGACCAGATTTACAGAACAAAGAAGAAGTGGTAAGAATCGATTTATCTATGTAGTTGTTTATTTATTCATTAATATTCCGGGGTGGTTGGGAGGTGCTAGGGAGGACTGTTGTCTTCAAAGGTTCAAGTGGGAGCTTGAACACAGGGAGTTGTAGCTTCCATCTGGTTGCAGCCAGAGAAACTAGGGTGGCAAGGTGGTGCAAGGGAGAACAAGTGTTCTCTGTTATACAGGTTGGAGCTTGTGTAACTGGAAGTTGGTGCTTCCATCTAGTTGGTGCTGGAACATTAGGGGAGTTGGTGCTTCCTTCTAGTGGGTGCTAGAGAAACAAGAGAGTCGGTGCTCTCAAACAAGTTGCAACTTGTAAAACAGAGGTAGCAGCCTCACATTGAGTTGGTGCTCAATTATAGATGATGTACAGAACTTAAAAGATTGTCTATCATTTCGAAGAAGAAAAGGTTTTCTCCCTTTATGGATTTCCTTGTGAAAATCTGTCTCTGTGTATACCTTATGTGTGATTGATGCTCTTTACTTTTACTATCCATATGTTGTATAATGTTGATGATCACTTGAAGAAATATTAAGAATGTTTTAATAGACTTAAATTGTTTAAGCACAATAACAACTGATTCACCCACCTTCTCAGTTCTCTTAGTAATTTCAACAATTGGTATCAGAGCGGGTTGCTTTTATTCAAAGGTAGATCTGTAAGCTTAAACATGACAAGTCATGAAGGGACTTCAGCCTCTAAGCCCCCTCTATTTGATGGAACAAATTTTGCCTTCTAGAAGATTAGAATGAGAACATACTTAATGGCCTTGGGTGTTGATGTTTGGGATGTAGTAGAGACTGGATATACAAA
>ML778325.1:139845-164886 GCA_009831015.1 Picea engelmannii | reverse complement strand
TCGGCATGAAAGAAATCGACCTCCTCAAAGAAGATAGATTTTTTCAAGGTACAAAGATTTTTTCTATGGTTATTGTTTTTTCTGCTCTAATTTTGGTCACAAAGCTATAAACTGTTCTTTAAGATTTAGATATGAACAATCAATATATTCAATGAATAACTATCTTCCACAACAAATATTAAGACAACCAAGCAACAAACAATCACAGACTATAAATCATGTGATGACTGGGAGAAGGACACAGGTGAAACACAACAACAGTTATGAGCATAACAATCATTATGATCTATTATTCAGTGAACCAAAATGTTACAACTATCATAATTATGGACATAAAGCTGCAAACTGTCGCTTAAGGAAATATAATCCAGACTTGAACCCCAATGCTGAAAATGTCAAGGTTTGGAAGAAGAAAGTAGATGACAAGTGTGGACTAGTATTATCAGCCCAAAAACAAAAGAATCCCTGGTATATTGATAGTGGATGTTCCAAACATATGACTGGAGACAAAAGTAAGTTTCTAACTTTAAGTGAAAATAAATCAAGGAATGTAACTTTTGGAAATGATGCACCAGGAAAAATAAAAGGTAAAGGAATGGTAAGTCTGAGTAATGGCAAAGGAAAAGCTCAAGATGTGTTGTTTGTAGATGGTCTGAAACATAATCTACTAAGTGTCAGTCAATTTTGTGACAAAGGATGTGAAGTTGTTTTTACTTCTAAAGACTGTAAAATAAAGGCTTTGAGTTCAGGACAACTGATTGCAAAAGGAATAAGAACAGAAAATAATGTCTATGTGTTAAAAGAAGAAAAAGAAGAATGTCACTTAAGTAAATATGATGAAATTTGGTTGTGGCATAGGAGACTTGGTCACCTAAATTTTGATCACATAATCAAACTCAGAAACATTGGGGCAGTAAAAGATCTTCTGAAGATATCAAAGCCATATGACTCTGTTTGTAAACCCTGTCAGATAGGAAAGCTTACTCGCACTCAATTCAAATCTAAAAATTTTCCTTCAACAGAGAAACCTCTCCAGTTAGTACATATGGATCTATGTGGACCATCAAGGAAAGAAGGTACAGGAAAGGAAAATTACTTTATGTTGATTATTGATGACTATTCTAGACTAACTTGGGTTGCCTTTTTGAAAGAAAAATCTAAAGCATTTGAATAATTCAAAGTGTTTAAGGCTTTGACTGAGAATCAAACAGGAAAAAGATTAAAGGCAGTAAGGTTTGATAGAGGAGGAGAGTTTAGTTCAGGGAATTTCAAAGAGTTCTGTGATAAACATGGGATCAAAAGAGTGTACGCAATTCCAAGGACTCCACAACAAAATGGAGTTGTTGAGAGGCAGAATAGGTCAGTATAGCAAATGGCAAGATCAATGATGAATGAAAGGAACATACCTCAGACATATTGGGTGGAAGTAATTCATACAATTGTTCATATCCTTAACAAATCTCATCTCAGGCCACACAGTGACAAGACTCCTTATCAACTATGGTTTGGAAGACCTGCTTCAATCAAGCATTTTAAAGTCTTCGGGAGTAAATGTTATATAAAGAACAATGATGAAAATATTGGAAAATATGATGACAAGGTTGATGAAGGTATCTTCTTGGGTTATGCTACAAATAGTAAAGGGTACAGATGCTACAATAAGAGATTGCATAAACTAGTTGATTGTATAGATATAAAAGTTGATGACGAAATCCCAGTCAGAAATGTAAGGAGTGTTGAACCAAGAAAAGAAGATATAGTTGAAAATGAAGATGAACAGGTCCAAGGATCAGAAAAGGAAGAATTTGAATCAGATGAAGATACGAATACTCAAACTGACACAAGTTAGCAGAAAGAAGCAAAATCACCTCTCAGAATTATTAGAAAGAATCATCCTAAAAATCAGATAATTGGAGATATAAATAAAGGAGTTCATACAAGAAGGAAAATGATTAAAGACTCAGAACAAACTCATGTTGCCTTTTTATCTATGATTGAACCTAAAAATTTTGAGGAAGTTAGCCAGGATGATGATTGGATTAGAGCAATGAATGAAGAGCTTGATCAAATTGAAAAGAACAATACTTGGGAGCTTGTCCCTAGACCTGAAGATAAGAATGTAATAGGTTCCAAATGGGTGTTCAAAAATAAAATGAATGAAAAAGGGCAAGTTGTTAGAAATAAAGCCAGATTGGTTTGTAAAGGATACGCACAAGTTGAAGGTCATGACTTTGATGAAACTTTTACACCAGTGGTAAGATTGGAAGCCATCAAAATGTTTCTTGCTTATTTATGTCATAAAAACTTTAAAGTTTATCAGATGGATGTTAAGTCAGCATTTCTTAATCGAGATTTAGAGGAAGAAGTATATATGGATCAACCTGAAGGATTCTCATTGACAGATAATCCTAATTATGTTTGTAAGTTGAACAAGGCCTTATATGGACTAAAACAAGCACCATGAGCTTGGTATTATAGACTGGACAAATTCTTACAAGAAAAAGGGTTCAAGAAAGGTATTGTTGACAGTAACCTTTACATTAAGTCTGAAGGTGATAATTTACTAGTTGTTTTGGTTTATCTAGATGATATTATTCTTGGCTGTACTAATGAATCATCTGTCCAGTGGTTTGCTAACTCTATGCAAACAAAATTTGAAATGTCCATGATAGGAGAACTGTCATATTTTCTTGGCTTAATCGTAAAACAAAGTTTTGCAGGAATATTTATTTCTCAAGAAAAATATTTGAAAGAGATGTTGAAGAAATTTCAGATGGAAGATTCTTCTCTAGTTAGCACACCTATGGTGGTTGGTTACAAGTTGAGTAAAGATGATATCTCACCTGATGTTGATCAAAGGAAATATCGCTCTATGATAGGCAGTCTTCTGTACATCACAACATCCCATCCTGATATAATGCAAGTTGTTGGAATGGTAGGTCATTATCAATCTACTCCTAAACAAAGTCATTTGGCAGCTGTAAAAAGGATATTCAAATACTTGAAGGGAACAATGACTTATGGTCTGTGGTATCCCAGAAATCAGAATTTCTAGTTAACTGCTTATTCAGATGCAGATTGGGCAAATTGTGTTGATGAGAGAAAAAGCACCAGTGGAGGAACATTCTTTCTGGGTGACTCATTAGTTGCATGGCTTAGTAAAAAGCAAGGATCCATTTCATTATCCACTATAGAGGCAGAATACATTGTTGCTGCTACTTGCTACACACAAATTTTATGGATGATACAAACTCTTGCAGATCTGAAGGTAACTTACACTGATCCCATTCCAATTCACTATGATAACACCAGTGCCATTAGTGTCTCCAAGAATCTTATTCTTCATTCCAAGACTAAGCATATTCCAATAAAGTACCATTTTCTCAGAGAACAAGTTACAAACAGAATTGTTCAACTAAATTATATAGCTTCTATAGAAAAGATTGTAGATATATTTACAAAACCATTAGCAGCAACCCCTTTTGGATATCTTCGTCAAAAGTTGGGGGTTATAATTTCTTGTGTCTAATCTGTTCATCTAGTCAGGGGGAGTACTTGTTGAATATCTGGTGTATTTCCAACATGCTCATAGTTGACAGGGGGAGTATGTTTTGCAACAACTCAGGGGGAACATGTTTCTTCTTTGACATTGATGTCAAAGGGGGAGAAAAGAGTCCGGGAGGAGAGTCTGAATGCATGTGGGTGTTTGTGTTTCCATCAATGCCAAAGGGGGAGAATGTTGGCAAATATTTAACAGACATCGCATGCTTGTATACTTGTCATTGATGGCAAGTACAACAGTGAAGATGGCATGAGTACAGAAATTTGAGAATACATTGCAGAGAAGATTCAAATAAGATCAGAAGAGTTAGTGCAGAGGATTGTTGACAAGAATCATCGATGGCAAGATCAGAGTAAGAGGAACAAAGTAAGCTCGGGAGGAGAAGCATTTCTGATCGTTGGATCCCATTCAAAATTCTCGAAAGAAGGAGGACCGTCAGATCTGTTAGTAGACAAGAAGAACGCACAGAAGAGGAGGACAGATCTGAGCGCAAGGATCGACCATCATTGGATCATGAAGAACCTGCACGTTCATTAAAGTGCAAGGAGAAACGGGCATACAAAATCTCGAAAGAAGGAGGACCGTCCATCTTCAGGCATGACACATGGACATAGATCAGCATTTCGCTGATTGGAAAGTCAAAAGTAAGAAATGATCCAACCTCTCATCTCTCGAAATCACGATTTAATCGCAACTGTCAGATCAAGGTACGATCTGGACCGTCGACTCCATTTCGGAGTTTCACGACTCGCGACTTGAAGAGGCAAGAAATATGACCATTGAAATCATGATTTAATTGCAGCCATCAGATCAAGGTGTGATCTGGACCGTCGACTCCATTTCAGAGTTTCATGACTCGCGACTTGGAGAGGCAAGAAATATGACCATTGAAATCGCGATATGCGAAATCGTGATTTAATCGCAGCCATCAGATCAAGGTATGATATGGACCGTCGACTCCATTTCGGATTTTCGTGACTCGGGACTTGAAGAGGCAAGAAATATGACCATTGAAATTGCGATATGCGAAATCATGATTTAATCACAACCGTAGATTCATCAAGATCGTGGATCGTTTATTTAAGCTTCATTTAGGAGTTTCTCCTATCGCAACTTGGAGTGACAAGGACCTCCATCGAAGGAATCACGAGATGCGAATTCACGATGAGATATGGACCGTAGATTCATCGAGATCGTGGACCGTTGATCTTAGCTCCATCTTGGGATTTCAGGGATCGCGACTTGGAGAGTTGAGATGCCTCATCTCCAAACTCACGAAATGTGAATTAGTGAAAATCACTTTACGCATAAGAGCTTGGTCATGGCCTTGGTCATATTGAGGAAGGAGCTAGCACAAAAAATATCTGTATCAGAGCTTCGAAGATCATGACATGAAGTTTCGAGACACTCGGCCATAGGAATGTCGAAATGTCGAAACCTGATTTAAAGGAAAGGTTAATAAAGTTCATCCAACGGTACAGATAAACTTGAATATGATCAGAGCGCTACAGTTCTTTCTCACAGTTAACTTATCAGTTATGAATCTGTTAACGAAACGGATTCATAATTCCTGATCGATTGGCGTTTTAGTTGCTTGGACGGTTTTTTTTCTTTTGCCTAAAAATATGCGAAGTGTAACTGCTGTGGGTGTTGTGCATAAAAGAAAATGATACAGACGGTGCGATGTTGGTTGTTCTAGACGAAAAATGAATTAAACAGTAAGAAAGGGGAAATCACAGGATTTGCAGTGTGAGATCAAAAAATATGCGCAGTGTGAGACTGAAAATATGCGCAGTGTGAGATAAAACTCAGAGAAGAGTAACAGATGAGGAAAAGACTTGAAGTAGAGCAGAATGACAGAACAAGTTGAAGCAGAGCATAATGAAAGAACAAGTTGAAGCAGAGCAGACTTGCAGAATAGACAAAGGAAGAGAAGAATTGCAGAATAGTTAGAAGAAGACCAGATTTACAGAATAGAGAAGAAGTGGTAAGAATCGATTTATTTGTGTAGTTGCTTGTTTATTTATTCATTAATATTCCAGGGTGGTTGGGAGGTTCTAGGGAGGACTGTTGTCCTCAGAGGTTCAAGTGGGAGCTTGAACACAGGGAGTTGTAGCTTCCATCTGGTTGCAGCCAGAGAAACTAGGGTGGCAGGGTGGTGCAAGGGAGAACAAGTGTTCTCTGTTATACAGGTTGGAGCCTGTGTAACTGGAAGTTGGTGCTTCCATCCAGTTGGTGCTGGAACATTAGGGGAGTTGGTGCTTCCTTCTAGTGGGTGCTAGAGAAACAAGAGAGTCGGTGCTCTCAAACAAGTTGCATCTTGTAAAACAAAGGTAGCAGCCTCACATTGAGTTGGTGCTCAATTATAGATGATGTACAGAACTTAAAAGACTGCCTGTCATTTCGAAGAAGAAGAGGTTTTCTCCCTTTATGGGTTTCCTCCTAAAAATCTATCTCTGTGTATACCTTATGTGTGATTGATGCTCTTTACTTTTACTATCCATATGTTGTATAATGTTGATGATCACTTGAAGAAAGATTAAGAATGTTTTAATAGACTTAAATTGTTTAAGCACAATAACAACTGATTCACCCCCCCTCTCAGTTGTCTTAGTAATTTCAACAATATGTTATGTAGATGATTGAAGCATTGGAATGGGATTTTTGAAGCTGTCGTCAGCTATAGGTCTTCCTCCAAAATCCCCATGACCACCAACAAATGAGAATTGACCTCCTCACTTCCAAATCGACCTCAAGAAATGAAACTCAACCCATTTCCAAGAGATAATGTCACCCCAAGAAGAAGTTTGACCCCTCTGCTAGAGAACTCAGGCTCAATCTGAATAATTTTGGTCCTCAATGAAGAAAATCAACCCTCCAACAATGCAACTCACCCAGCCAAAGGGAAAATCCACAACTAGTACATAAATCACCCCCGATATGGGAAAATTGACCCTCAATGAGATGATACAATCCAACACTAAGAAAATCGACCTCCTCAATCCAAACTCATCCACAAATGATGAAATATGTTGCCACAATTGAGAAAATCAGTTGCACATAAGAAAAAATTCCTTCCAAGACGATAAACTCTATCAAAATGAAGCACACTGAAGAAATATGTATGATATCCTCCCTTCAACTATCTAGGGTGGATGGTATCAACATCGAAACCAATCTTCCAAACTCTTTAGGTTTTTCGTCCCAAGATACAAATCCACAAGACGTCTCTCAAAAACAAATTTAGAAAATAAAAATGCATAATGAGAGAGGGCACCCTCAATTTCCTTTTATCTCTTTGATGACCCTTTTCATACCATTTTATCCTTTTAATAAAGTAAAGTGACTTTATAAACTTCAAGTCACTTAAATCACTTGTTTGTATTAATTACTCAATCTCACTTTTAGAAAAAAATAATTTTCTTCCCCTATGAAACTAAATAATTAATTAATCACCCTTTCCCACTGACTATAGCCTTTGGGAATCACTTAGGATATTGTTGGGTTTCTTTTGTTACTTGGGTGAGAAAAAAAAGGACCCTTGATTTCTTAGTTGGACTAGATAAACAACACAAAACAATGGTTAGTATGTTAGTGAACCCACAAGAAAAGAAGCATATATCAAAACAAAAGAGAATGAAGAACAAGAAAAACTAAACTAAAAAATTATCAACAAAGGATGCATGACATTGAAAACAAAGAGTGGTTACTCAACAGAAAATGGTCTTTTGAATTTGAGATCACCAAGAGGAGAAATGTGGGATTTATGAATCCCTTATTCCTCCTAAGGGGGTGCTCTTTATTCCCTCAAACTAGAGCTTCTACTCTCCTATTCTAAATCGACAATGATGAAGAACTCTATGGAAAATCCTTCCAAGGGGAGAAATGCTTTCCCTATGCTATATGTGTCCAAGTTATTCTTGAGAGAACAAAGTGGTTTCTCCAAGAGTATTTGAACAACATAACATTATAATGAACTTCTTCCCTTTTTTCATACAATGGACCTCTATTTATATAATCCTAACAAGGTATTTGATAACTTGCTCCAAGTGTGAATGGGAGGACCCTTTGAGGTACATCCCATATTTTCATTCATCCCAAGGTGATATTTTGGGTCGATCTTGGGGTATTGTCTTGAAATTCATCACCCTAGAAGTGGTTGATGCTCGACAAAACAGCATGACAAATAACTAGCTCCTATAAGCAATCTGCAATTTAAAGAAAGACAAATTAGACAATTAAATTACAATCAGCATGCACAGTAATTAAAACTAAAATATACATACAGCAAAGAAACAATGTAAATATAACTAAGCAAATGAGATAAACACACGATATATATATATACAGTCACCAAGACCACTGGTGGGCCCCCTAGCAGGTTGTGGCTACTCTTCAACAACAAAACGCAGGCTTAACTTAGCACGATTCTTTCATTAAAAACGCAGTCTGGAACACAAGTTTGCAAAGAAATGCCTGAATTGCATAGTGAAAAACTTATTAAAAAACATTTCTGGTGTCTTACTACTGCTAATGGTATTTATAGGTAAATTATAGCTCGAGAGGTCGACCACTGGAAGGTTCGACCTCCTCTAAAAACGGCAAATTCATTAAATGAGCTGCTAACATCTTTAGCTTCTAGAAAATATGTGAGCCATTCAGCAATCAGCATAACTGTCGAATCTAAGGTGTAATGAGCTATGTAGCTGGAGGCCATGAGGGGTCACAAAATGGATATCGTTGATTCGTCCACCACAGGCCACCAATGCACCAACCGCCAACTCCTTTGTGCTCTAAGTGCTAGATCGCGTGTTGGATGGAGTGCCAAATCGCGTACCAGATGGGGTGTTGGATGAAGTGTCGGACGAGGTATCGAATGGAGGATCAGACCGTGAATTTTCCCTGTTACACACAGATCATGCATTAAATCCTTGTAAACATCAAACTGAACTGAATTTAGCTCAAAATCATTATAAAACATCGATTACACATACCTGATATGAATCCATGATGAATCAATATAAAATACTTTGAAAACTCCTTCAAAATGGCCAATAGCATATATAATATCGGTGCAAAAAGGATTCAACCATCGCAATAAAACAATCAAACTATGAACCCAACACCTGGTTTTTGTCTAATTTCATTCATATACTGGTCTTCTGAACTAGGCTTCTGAAATTCATTTATTAGTAGTTTTTTCACATCTGCAATAGTCTTTGTTACTCCCAGTGGATTGTTTACATCTAGGCTCATATGCCAGTCTAGTGTGCAATCTCTTAGTGTGATAGCCAATTGTGCAAGCTTTGTATCCTCATATGTGATCTGCTTTGATTCCCAGATCTTCTCATATATGAATAAGTGTTTTTCAGGGTCCTCTGATGCCTCTCCCTGAAATTATGGTAACCTGATCATAGGATCATGTCCTGCCATTTTGAACTGTGTTGAAATACTACCTCGGCATGGTGTATATGTTTGATTGTTACTTCCCGAATTGGCTCCTCCAGTTGTTGTTCCTTGATTTTATGTGTGTCATGTTTTTCTTCTTCCACTAAAATTCAGTTTTCTAGATGTTGTCATGTTGGTGTTCTTTCTAGTGTATTAGTCGCACATGGGGTTGTAGGTTCCACACTGACAATGATCTAGATTGGAGATATGCCTTTTCTCCCTGACCTTGGACCTCCTATTTTCCTTTCATATATTGCACGCAAGATTTCCTCAATTTTATCCACAACCTAGAGATCCTCTACCTCTTCTTCATCACTTGCCAAGCCCTCTTTATCAACTATGGCTCTCTTCTTATTATTCATCTTATATTGGTAGGGTAATCCATTGCACGTCTTTCCAGCTTCTGCCATTATCTGCTTTATCTCGTCTTCCTCCATCATTATTGGGTATATGGTCTCCTCCTTATTTCCCTTATCCATTTCTTCCTCCATTTCTCAACCTCCTGTCAGTGTTTCCCCCCTTCCCCCATGCACGCAGGGAAGTCTAACTGTCTAATTCCATGGTAATCACATCGTTGTCATACAATAAAATATTGATTGAAGTATACAACGATCTGATGTACCCACCTCTGGGTCCTTTTAAAAAATACCACTCTGATGTGGTGTAATACTTCACGGTATCTACTGCAAATTCGGTGATAAATCCTGCAACAATATTGTCTAACCAGAAATCTATTGCGCACGTAAATTTGTTATTAACTTGTTGTAACTACACGATCTCCACAGGATTCCACTCCAGCTGACTGATTCGATTTTTAGGGTGGTTGTATTTTAATCTCAATAACCACTCCTGCAACAAATTTGGGAACTCATAGAAAAATAATGCATGCAAGTCATTAAACACATATTTCTCAATATAATTACGCAGTGTTAACTTGGGGTCTTTGTTATCCTTCTGTGCAAACTCAATTTCCATTGTTTTCAACCGTCTTTCGATCTTCACCTTTGTTGGATTCCATGGCCTGAACATTCCCTTCTATACCTTCATTCTCCATGTGTTTCTTCCATGGATCTTGTCCACTAAATCCTATGTAGTTCCAACCGGCAACGGAACCATTTGTTGGGTTAATATTTCACTTCTTGGGATGACCCAGGTTCAGATCTCAATAGGTTTCCAACAAAACCCTCTAAAACTATCATCCCTCCTGGTAAACCAGAAGGCAACGTTACGCGCATAGTGCATAGTGCAGTCTCACTCAAGATAGTTTTATGGGTGACTACAATACCCAAGTGTTTGCAATCTAGGAATAAGTGGGGATCTAGGAGGGTATTATATCTATCTTTATGCATTATCCTTGTTTAATCTTTACGTCTTTCTAGGATTTATTCATCTTTAGCCTCATGCATGCATTCTAATACATCTGGTTAATCATTCATTCATAAGATAATCATCAATAGAAGGTAAGTATTCAATAAACATCACACAAAACACAGGGTTTACCATGGTTCACCCCCTCCTGGGGCTACATCCACAAATATTTGTCTTCTCTTCTCTTTTATTTAATCTTCTGCAAAATCTGGTGTTGTGCACATTACATCTTCAGTCATACAATCATGATGAGGTTCAGGAACATATGTGAGGCGGACTAGATCACACCAGGCTCCTCATATTGAGACCTAACCCTCAAAATCTAGCTTATTTGACTCTTCTACAACTTTCTTACAATCGAAATTCTCTCAATAATCATAATAATCATTATCAACTCAACAACAACCTAAAAAACATCATCCCCCGACCTAGACCTCCTACGTTCTTATTTATACTATTTTACAGGATTATAGTCGTTACAATCCTTATCAGAAACCCTAACCCTATCCCGGTTAGGCTTGTCTTTCTTCTTTCCACGTTGATTTCCCTCTTGCATTCTACTTTTCCTTATTTTTATGCATGTTACTTTCTTTCCACCTATTGCACTTGCTCCAAAATTAGGTCTTCCCTTCCGAAAATAAGTCTTCCCTCAAAATGGGCCTGTGCCCAATAGTCAACTATGAATAAACTAATCCCTGCAGATGAAGCATCTCCCTGTCATGAAGTTGAGGATACTATATATATATATATATATACACACACACACACACACACATAGGTTTCAATGAGTTCACCCAGTTTATAGTGCACATTGTAAGCGGTAGCAATTCTTCTGAGGAAAGAGGTAGCGATCATTATTCCTAAACCCGCGATAGCACTCCTCCTTCCTCATGGGGAAAGCGTTAGCACGATTTCAACAAAAATAGGGGTTAGGACCATTCAACAGGCAGGAAAAAAGGCAAGTCAAAATGTGTTCGTCCAAACAAACAAAATAAGAACTAAAGGAGAGGCATATTTGTCATTTATAAACATATTTTGGAGACTTCATTTTGGCCATACCCTACACAACTCCACATCAAAAGTGAATTGCATCAATACGACCCTCGAGTGTTAACCCTCGTACCTTGGGTGAGGTTGCACTAGAGGAGATAGAAGGCCCCCCTTTGCTATGCTCTTTTATTACTATCCACATGGATGGATTGCATAATATCATAGATAAGATGAAATGCACTTTAGTTAGGGGAATCAAGAAATATAAGGAGAACCTTATCACGTAGGTAAAGGAATATGGTTCAAATGAATGGACAGAGAGGAAAGAGAACTATCAGAACTAAGAGTGTGAAAAGAAGAATGAAATAGATGAGTAGATAATATTGTTAGTAATGCAAATATAAAATACTATGTTTTGTGAGGACCCGTCCGGTGCTCACCTGAGGTACACCCCCCCACTCGATCAGCACTTAGGGGAAGAAATGGAAGTTCAACCCCCATCAAGTAAAAAAGTGATGTTTAGTCCAGAAGTACTTGACAAAGAAAAACTTAGCAGACCTGTGACCAAATCAGCAGCAAGAAGAAAAACTTGTGATGAAGAGACCTGACCTGAGATACATGTTCAGTGTGTTGTTGAAAACATTTTTTAATATATATATCGTTCAGAACAAGATAACATGACAGTTAAGAAACTAAGGAAACGGTTAAAATAAGATCAGGTTGTGATTGTACAACTGAGAGAAGAAAATAGACAAATGAAAAGAAAGATAGAAAAACACTTGGATCTGTGTGAAGGATCCTTGGAAAATAGCAAGAGGATGGTTAAAATATCTATGCCCCTACACAAACAAGTAAGAAACTTATACAGAAGGAATAAAACATTACAAGCAAAGGATAGGTCGAGGAAGGAACAAACTACAAAGAAGAATATGGATTTGTTGGCTCAAGTGGCAGTGGAATGATTTGGCAATACTCAAGATATATCATGTTTTTGTTTTTTGTGAGGTCTACTCACTTTTGGAGATGTTAGATCAATCCTGGAGAAATTTTGTAACATCATCAATCAAGAACAGGGATTTCACAGTAACTTTACCAAATTTGTTGTGAAACTATTGAAACGGAGATTTTTCAACAAGTCTACTAGTCGTTGTGAAATCACGCAGTCAGCCCATGTCAAAGTATATTCAGCTACAAGATGTGATGAGTTTGTCAAGTCATCATCAGGATCGAAAGATAAACTATTTTTCTACTAAATATATGTAATCGAAATATGTTATGGTTGTATGAGTTAGTCAAGAATTTAAACCCTAAAATATAGGAGTTTGTGGAAATTAGTTAGTAATCAGTTTTAATCAGTGGTAACTCCTTCTAAAATTAGAAACCCTAAATATTTTGACCTTCTTAAGATAAAATGAAATTTAACTCTATATATGGTGAAGGAAACGAGGGGGTTCGATACTTGAGGAAAATAACTATTTGGTTGTTGCATATGTTTTTTGTGTTAATGAAAAGATTTTGAGCATAAATTATTGGACATTTTGTCTCAGACATTCTTATGTTGGTAATCTACAGTGTGTTTTCTTTGTGAATGTTTTCATCTTGTTCATCATTATGTTTATTCCTCTATTTTGAATGAATGATTATAGATAGACAATTCATCGTTGATGCTCTTTATCTCACATTCAACTTCCTGTATTAATCCTCTGATATTGTAACAAAATTCATCTACTAACAAGTGTTATGTTATAATTGATGTGTTGCTTTCTTCTCACGACCACACTACAATAGTTATGATGACTGACAAATTTTTAGATACCTATCCTTTGAATTTCCTTTATTCATATTAACTAGTTTTGAAATATTTTATTTGACATCTCTTTACTATGACTCCATGCCCAATGGGTGTTTCACTCAACCCTCCCACCATATTTTGAAAACCTCACTCAATTGAAGATCTAGCTATTGTGTTTATTAAATAACCAGTCTTTCTTGTGGTTGAGTTATCAGAGAGATCCCTCTCTGGGTTAGAAGGGCTAGCTTCCAATCTACAGGTCAGTTTGTGGTTACCTATGGGTTTTCCTTCCACAGCCAAGGAAAATTATAAAGTGATAACATTTTGGCATCGTTTCCAAGGATCGAAGGTGAAATATTCCCTGGGAAAGAAAGACAAATATTTGGATCTAATTCCTAAGGGTATGCAGAGAGTTAGACACAAAATTTAGATGTATAATGTTACCTTGGCAATTCCATTGTCAAGTTATTCGAAAAAGGTGACCCCACCAGAAATCATGGCTCCTGAGAAGATTTATACAAGGAATAATCCAGATCCAAATCCTCTAGAAGCTTCTTTTGATCCTGAGAAGATTATTCAAAAAAGTCAAAAGAATTCATCTGAATCACATACCATTTTATTAGAAAGAACGTTTTCCTTTCCAAAATATGAAGTAAGAAGTTTTGAAGATGTTTCTTTTGTTGTAAAATTTGAAAAATATATTTTCAGAACCAAGTCAGAGTCAGATTTAAGTAAAACAATGTTTGATATAAACAAGTTTCAGTCTTTATTTCTTGTTGCTCTTGTTGTAAATTCCCCAAAGGATGGTGTCATTTCTCCTAAGGCTTATGTTTCAAGCCAGTTTCTAACTCCAAGTTAGAGTCCTGCCACATTTATGGCTGCTAGGTTTTCCCCTCTTGTTATCCCTACTCAACTACATGAATTACCCCAAAATTATTCTGAAAGAATTAAAACATATAGTGCAGAAGGAGATATCACAACACAGCAACATTTAGACAGGTTTAATGATTTCATTGATTTAGAATATGTGGACCATGAAGATGCTAAGATGAGACTATTTGCACAATTTTTTTTCTAGAGAATTAAAGAAATGGTTTAAAGGACTTGCAGCAAGAAGTATTCCTGATTTTCCAAGTTTTGAACAAGTTTTTCTTAGAAAATGGGAAGATAAAAAAAATCCATTACAACTCTTGACATAGTTCAACAATTTAAAAATAGATCCTACTAAGACAGTGCAAGAATTTTCTACTAGGTTCATGAATATGTACAATTCAATCCCAGAACAGGTTAAACCCCCTCTTGGAGCTTCCCAATTGCACTAAGTTGAGGCTTTTAGTAGTGATTTTTCTTTGTTGTTAAGAGAGAGAAGATATGCCACTTTAGTTGATATGATTATTGATGTTATAGCAGTAAAAGTGAATTTAATGGCATTTTGGAAAATAAAGAATAAAGTTGAAACTGAGAAAAAGAAATTTAAAGAATAAAATCATCCTTCATCCTCTCAATCTTCAGATGTAAAGTTAGATATGATGGTGAAAAATACGGAGAATTTAGTAGAAAGGTTGACTTTGGATAATAGACATGTTATTAGAGAAATACAAGAGCCTCAAATAAGAAATCCAAACTTCATGAGACCTCCAGTTCCTCAAGTAAGACAACGAGATAAAATAAATCAAGGAGACCAGCAAATCAGGCCTCCATTTCAGGAAAATTATGTTGAATATTTTATTGAACAATATGAAGATAAAATCCATATTTTTGATGAAGATTATTCTAAAGTCTATTTGACTAAAGAAGAGCATGACAGGTTTCTGCAAGAACAAGATAATTCTTTGTTGATGGATTCAGAAGAATATAGACAAGGGTATCAAAATGTTATTTTTGAATTTCAGAAACAGTACAATCTCAGAAACAAAAATGTAGTGGTCAATCCAAATAAAGTTCAAGTTGATCATCCCTCTACCAGTCAAAAGAAGAAATATCCTCCAAGGAAAGACATGCCAGTGAAATATAATCCAAAAGATGATGCTCCAAAGAAATATCAAGATGGAAAGAAGGATGTTAACATCAAAGAGGTAGAAAAGTCTCAGTCTCCTTTTAGTCTTGAAAGTAAAATCTCTAAGCTAAAATTTTCAATCCCTTTCAATGAAATTATAAATAATACTCAATATAGAGGTCAGATTATGAAGATGTTGAAAATGGGAGAAACATCTGACACTCTAAACATTCATGATGATCATCCTACATTCCTTTTTGGTCCTCGAGTTGAGGCAGACAATGATATTGATGAACTACCTCCTTTTTACATCAATATTGGTTTTCATAATATGACCTTGCATACTGCAATGTTAGATTCAGGTGCATCCCACAATTTGATGCCAAAGGTGGTTATGGAAAATCTTGGATTAAACGTTACAAGTCCATATAAAGACATATTTTCATTTGATTCAAGGAAGGTTAAATGTTTGGGGTTGATTGAAGATTGTGTTGTTACCTTAACTCATATTCCATCTAAAAGTATTGTTATAAATGTGGTGGTTTTTTATATTCCACCTAAATTTGGGATGTTATTATCTAGGTCTTGGGAAGCAAAATTAAAGGGTACCTTGCATGTGGACATGTCATATGAAACAATTCCAATGATTGGGAAACAAAGGAGATTGTAAAGATAAACACAGTTGGCATACATTGTAAGTAGCCCACATAGACATAATAATTACCCTATTTATGTTGTTGACACTAATATTAGGGGTTCTAATTTTTTATAGTGACCTATTTTTTGAAGAGGGGGACAAGAATGAACCCAAAAATCCAGGAAAGAAAGGTGAATAGTTGCAGGAAGAACTCAGTTCAGATCAAGCAAATGATGAAGATGATGGGATATGGAACATGGATTTTGATGGATATGTCATGAAAGAAGGATTTGGGGAAGGTGTTTGGATTGTTCCTCCAAAAGGTGCTTCAAAAATCTGTTCTTTTAAGCTGGTTTTTTATTGTACAAACAATGTAGTTGAATATGAGGCTTTAATTTTGGGACAAAATACTTTGAAATACTTGAGGGCTAAGTTAATATATGTGCATGGTGATTATGATCTAGTAATTAATCAAGTTACGGGTGCACCCCATAATGAGGGCATACAGGAATGCAATGTTGGTTTATTGGAAGGATTCATAGAGTATGGTATATCACTGATACCAAAAGGGAAGAACATGATTGATGATGGTTTATATACCTCAACCAGTGTTTTCAAAATTCCTATTCATCCAAATAAGAAGTATGAGATTGAAGTCAAACACAGGCCATCAGTCCATGACAAACTCAAATAATGGCATGTCTTTGAAGATGATCAACAATTCATTAGGCTCCTTCAGATGTTAGATGAATTTTCCAGTACAAATATTGAAGAAGAAAATCTATTTGTTGAAGAAGAAAATCTATTTGTTGAAGATGAAAATGCAGGTTTGACTCCATATTCACATGACTATCAAAATGTTATAGTTGGAAAGGAGATAATTCAGTTGAAAAATAATTTCATCCCAAAATTTCTGGTTCCTCTTGAGAATATTTTGATAATAATGATGTGGCAAAGAATCCAAAAGTAAATCCTATTGAAAGTGAGGCAGAAGACTGCAACATTGGAATTGAAAATGAACAAAAATTTATTGAATTTTCTAAGTATTTAACTCCTGAAAACAAAGAAAGGTATCTTAAATTGATGAAGAAATTCTTTGATGTGTTTGCATGGAGCTATGAGGACCTAAAATTATATGCTACAAGCATCATCCAGCATACAATCCCAATCAAATAAGATCAAAAACCCTCCAAAAAAAAGCTAAGAAGTATAAATACATTTCTCCTACCTTTGATTGAGAAAGAAGTGAAGAAATTGTTTGATGCAAATATTATTGTTTCCTTGAGGTTTTCTAAATGGTTGGATAACCTAGTTCTTATCAAGAAGAAGAATGGAGAAATTAGACTGTGTGTATATTTCAGGAATCTGAACATGGTGTCTTTGAAATAAAATGATCCAGATGGATCTCAGTGGCCATCCACCTCTTCCACTAAATCACCATTGTGAGCTTGTGGTTTTGATAAACCATGATATTCACCCTTTCGATGGGGAATGGAATGTAATGTCATCTTCATTTGTTAATTACAGACATCATTTAATGATTTCTTAGTGGTCTTATGTACATGCCTACAACATAGTGTTAATGCACTGGATCCCATTAGAACTTTGCAGTTAAGCACGATCAGGCTAGAGTAGTATTGGAATGGGTGATCACCCAGAAAGTCATAGTGTTTTACATGCCTATGGAATTTTATAAACTTAGTCCAATTTATCCCACATGCATCATGGGAATTGTTCTCCTATCACTCTCTCATATATAATTGAGGTGAAGGAGGCCCTTTAAGTATGCAATGGAGTGTGATGTAAAACTTGTTGTGAATGAAGCGTAGCCAACATCTCTTTCTTTTTAGGGATAAGCTACCCCATTTTGCTAGTTTTTGTTCTATAGTGTTTTTCTCTCTCTTGTTCATTAATAGAAGTTGGGTTTCACTATATTTATGTGTTATCTGCATTATCTCTGTGTATTTCCTTATTATATATCGGTTATATTTTTTTCTTCATGTCGTTCTCAAAATAATATGGATTAGTGGTATCAGAGTAGGTTGTTCCTTATCAATTCTTAGAGTACGTCCCCGACAAGGTCAGAGTATATAGATTTGGGTCTCGAGCTAGTTTCGCTTGAGGACAACTTCTCTCGCCAACCCAAGCGACCTCCCATGGCAGAAGAAAAGAGAGATGACAAAGAAGGAGATCCTTTCAAGATGTTGCTCGAGGAATCCCTTGTGCAACAGAGGAAAGAGATGATGGACAAATTTTCTCAGATCCTTCAAAGTCTACCGATGGCGGCGTTTGAGACATCTTTGACAAGAATCCATTTCGCAAGTGTGACACCCTTCAACGTACAACTCAATTTTTATATCCCCTTATTTGAAGGACGGATAGATGCAGATGCTCTAGAAAAATGGTTGAATATGATAGAAGGTTATTACTTTGTCCAAAAAAATTCTGACAGTGAAAATATGACCTTCACACTCCTTAAATCCCTTCCCCATGTCAGAGCTTGGTGGGAAGGTTACTAGGAAAGGTACACCATGGATGAATCTACATTATTTGTGAGAGAACCCACTTGGGAGGCCTTTGTAGATACCCTAAAGGAGGAGTTCTACCATGTCAGAAACTATGATGACCAATACATAAGATGGACAACTCTGCATGAGAAAAGAGACCAGATGGTGTTGGAGTACACCAACATCTTTCATACCTTTCACTCAAAGTTGGGTATCAAAGATTCTAAGTGGCACTTGGTTTTGAAGTACTGCAGTGGTCTACACAGGTGCATCCAAACAGAGATGGATTTCTTGGACATATCCTCCCTTGGAGTTTCTTATCGATATGCAATCAAAATTGAGAAGAAATTCAAGCAGCAGAGTAAGTGGGAGAAGCATGGAAAAGGAAAATCTAACTCACATAATGAAGGACAGAGAAAGGAAGGCCAACCTCAAGAGAGTCAGTCCCAGATGCAGACAAATAAGGGTAACGGGAATTCTAAGAAAGACAACATAAAGTGGTGTGAGTTCCATAAAATACCTTGGAAAAAAATTAATGAATGTCACTCAATACAGTGATTGGTGGTCGAGCTCAAAGACAAATATTCAAACCCTGACTTGGACCCTAATTCAAAAAATAATTAAAGGAGACTAATAATTGATGCAAAAATCATTGCTACTGTCGTAATTGCAACAATCCAACCAGAAGAGGATCTTGAGGAGGGGGAGCGACTCTTCCATTCACAGAGGTGGGTGAAGGGGACACCACTGCATTTTATTGTTGATAGCGGAAGACAAAATAACATCATCTCAACATAGGTTGTCAAGCAATTGGATTTTCCAACAACACCACACCCGTAGCCATACAACATTGGGTGGCTTTTCCATTGTCAAGATCTTTGTGTCATCCAGCAGTGTCTCCTGTCCTACGACATCAATCCCTTCAAGGATGAGGTATTGTGTGATGTTGCCCCACTTGAAGTATGTGATGTTCTATTAGGTCAGACATATATGTGGAGGCTTCATGTTGTTTATGAGTCTTGACCTCGTAGTGTCATTGTTACTCTAGGGGGTTAGCTATAATGGATACCAGAGGTAGTTCCAACTATTATCCCACCAAAAACATGCCACAAAGTAATCTCTCATACTGCAAAGTTTAGCCTCTTCACAATCCGATTATAAGGTGAAAAGAAGGACACTACAACCACTGCAACCTCAACCCAAGACCTTTATATCCATCAAAATTAGATCGACAATATTGTAGAAGAGTACCAAGATGTTCTTACTGCACCTACGGGGATGCCTCCACACTACCTAGTCAAGCAAGGTTATAAACAGAACCCTTCATACTCTTAATGATGGATCTTCACTAACAGAGTTCTCCCACACTCAGGTAGATCATGCAACTAGATTTGTTGAACAGATCCAACCCCTCCAACAATAGGTTCATGACAACCTTCAACAAGTTAAGCAAGATAACTTCTTCAGCAAGGAAAGCAGCGCACCAAGCTTCAGATTTAGTAGAAGTATCTACATCTCCCAGGGGAACTTAATGCAATGGGGAACATTTCTTCCTAAAGGGGGAGGAATGATACAAATGGATCTCAGTGGCCATCCACCTTTTCCATTGAATCACCATTTTGAGCCTGTGGTTTTGATAAACCATGATATTCACCCTTTTGATGGGGAATGGAATGTAATGTCATCTTCATTTGTTAATTAAAGACAGCATTTAATGATTTCCTAGTAATATTTTGTACATGCCTACAAAATAGCGTTAATGCATCGAATCCCATTAGGACTCTACAGTTAATCGCGCTCAGGCTAGAGTAGTACTAGGATAGGTGATCGCCTAGGAAGTCCTAGTGTTTTACATGTCTATGGAATTTTATAAACATAATCCAATTTATCATGCATGCATCATGGGAATTGTTCTCCTCTCACTCTCTCATATATAATTGGGGTGAAGGAGGCCCTTTGAGCATGCAATGGAGTGCGATGTAATACTTGTTGTGAATTAAGCGTAGCCAACATCTCTTTCTTTTTAGAGATAAGCTACCCCATTCTACTAGTTTTTGTTCTACAATGTTTTTCTCTCTCTTGTTCATTAATAGAAGTTGGGTTTCACTATATTTATGTGTTCTTTTCATTATCACTCTGTATTTCCTTGTTATATATCGGCTATATTTTTGTCTTCATGTTGTTCTTAAAATAATCTGGATCAGAAAACTATCCTCTCCCAAAGATGGATTATATCATTCAGAAAGTTGTGGGATCACAAAAAAATTCAATGTTGGATGTCTATTTAGGGTATAATCATATTATGGTGCATCCAGATGATCAAGAAAAGACAGCTTTTACCACACCTTGGGGAACGTTCATATATGCAAAGATGCCATTTGGGCTGGTGAATGAAGGAGCAAAATTTCAACGGACTATGGATATAGCCTTTGCAGAAGAAAGGGATAAGTTCATTGTTATATATTTTGATGATATTACAGTTTTTTCTAACTCTAATGATGATAATTTGAAACATTTGAAACAGGTTTTTCAAAAGTGCAGGAGGTTTGGTATTTCCCTGTATCCAAAGAAGTCAAATTTTGCAATGCAAGAAGGGAAATTGTTAAGCCATGTGATATCAAAAGAGGGAATCAAAATAGATCCAAGTAGATTAGCAACATTTCAGAAAATAGACACTCTCGGGAATAAAAAGGAAGTGCAATATTTTCCTGGAAGGGTGAATTTCCTAAGAAGGTTTATACCAAACTTTGTTGAAATTATCAAGTTTATTACCCATATGTTGAGAAAATATAATCAAGTTAAATGGACAGCTAAAGCAAAAGGGTCATTTGATGACATAAAGAGAGTGTTGACTGAAGCACCAGTATTAATTAGCATAGACCATTCAAAATATTTATGGTATTCTCCTTTATCTTAGAACATAATATTGTAGGAGTGTTGTTGCAGAAAAATGATCAAAATTTGGAACGGCATATTTCCTTTTATAGCAGAGAATTGAGGGATTCAAAATTGAACTATAACATCATGGAAAGGCAAGCATATGCACTGGTGAAAGCATTGAAGGAGTTCAGGGTTTATATCTTGCATTCTCATGTTATTGCTTTTGTTCATAATAGCGCATTCAAAGATATTTTAACTCAGCCAGATCCTGAAGGTCGAAGAGGGAAATGGAATGCAGTTCTGATGGAGTATGATCTAGAGATATAGAAAACAAAGTTGGTCAAAGGTCAAGCACTGGAAAAATTGATGGCTCAGTGAAATTTTGATCTCTTCGGAATCAATTTCATTGTATATCTTTCAAAAAACATGGATGCAGAACCAACACCTTAGGTATCTCAAAAGTTTCTTTCATCTCCATGGTATAGTGATATAATTTATATTTTTCAAAATTTACAAGCCCCGCCATATTTGAGCAAGACTAAGACCAGATTTTTGAAGTTGAAAGCAGCAAAATTTTGTATCATAGATGGTTTTTTGTATTGGAAGGATCCACGAGGAGTTTTATTAAATTGACTATTGGAATATGAAGCACAACATACTATGAAAGAATTTCATCTGAGTGATTGTGGAGGAAATCACTACTGGAAGACTACTATGAACGAAATTCTTAGAGCGGGTTTCTATTGGCCAATAATATTTTCAGATATGTATAAAGGAGTGACAGCTTGTCATGAATGTCAAATTTTTGAAGGAAAGAGGAAGTTCTTATCATTACCTTTGAATCTTATTTCAGTGGAGTCACCCTTCCAGCAATGGGGCCTTGACTTCATTGATGATATCCATCTAACATATTTAGGTTAGCATAAATGGATATTGACTGCTATAGAATCTTTTACCAAATGGATTGAGGTTGTACCAACTAGACAAGCAACTGATGTTGTGATAATTAAATTTTAGAAAACAACATTTTTTCCAAGTTTGGTTGTCCTAGGAGAATCATGACTGACAACGCAACAGCTTTCAAATCGAAGAGAATGATAAAATTCTGTGAAGACCATAACATAATGCTTAATCATTCTACATCCCATTACCCTCAAGGTAATGTATTGGTTGAGTCGTCCAACAAAATTTTAATAAGGATCATCAAGAAATTACAGTGGGAGAAAAAACAAGGCTTGGCATAAAAAGTTTATATTTGCATTGTGGGAAGACATAATCAGCCTTAAAAAATCAATTGGAACTTCACCATTACAGTTAGTATATGGTACAGAAGTGGTGTTTCCTAATTCTTTGGGACTGTCATTCATGAAGTTGTTGCAGTAACAAGAAGCATAGCCTAGATACATTCAAAGGAGAATCAACTAGTTTATTCATGTTCAACAAATGAGAGAAGTGTATAATAATACTCATTTGTTTCAGGAAAATATGAAGAAAGTCTTTGATAAGAGAACCAAATTTGTTGATTTCCATATTAATTATTTAGTGTTGAAGTGGGATGCTCTAAATGAAGAAAAAGGAAAACATGGAAAGTTTGATTATCTCCAGAAGGGACCCTATAAGATTGTTGCTTATCATGGAAATAACACTTATGTTTTAGAGGAGTTGAATAGAGAACTTCTTACTAGAGGTCCAGTCAATGGGAGGTTCTTAAAACATTATCTAACTTGAAAGAAACTTGATCCATTCATTTCATTGTAAATATTTGTTTTATTGTTAAAGTTTGTAGGTGTGGATGACACTCTGAATAATTTGAAGCCTGAGGTGAAGGCCCTAATATTAAGAAGGGTGGTATAATTTTAGTTCAGCTTGTATGTAAATAAGTCTGAATAGTTCAAGTTTATATGAGTTTCTATATACTTTTTATTCTTAGAATAAGCCTAATGGATAAGGAATTGGTCTACTATTTCTTTGCTACCTCACAGGGAGGATAGCATCCCCATTGGATCCTATGTTAGTGTGTATAAATTTACAAAGTCATTCACCTTGTTTTTTTTATTGATGAGTATTGTATTCATGTCTTGGTCTATTAGAAATCGTGTGTCAAGTCCTATGGTAACTTTTCCATGATGACTTGTCTTGGGCTTACTCATTTATGAGTCAACTTTGGGTTTTATTGGGTCATCTCTAAGGGAATTAGAGAATCATTTCAAGTCATAGGTGAGTGGTTACTAAGGTCAAGTCAGGTTGTCACATTGTTATCCCATAGTCCTTTGTCATCATTTGAAAAGGGTGAGTCTTAAAGTTAATACATCATGTCTTTAAAAGAGTCATATGAGCATGATATCATGTGTACAAAAGGTTAATTAGTATTCCCAATCCAAATTGTACCTTTAAGATACTTGTAACCAATTAGTTTAAATTTTGCTATAGAACATCCTAGCATTTCGCAGCGACTAACAGTAAATGTCAAATCACTTCAAAAATACCCTATCTCCATAACAATCAGGAAATCATGGAATTCAGTGTTGTCCTTTTCAATCGAGTTTATAGGGTTATGGTATATTTCCTTTTTAAAGTCATCAAAACTGCAGTTTGTTGTGAAACTACAGTTTGTTGTGAAGCTGCAGTTTGTTGTGAAACTGCAGTTTGTTGTGAAACTGCAGTTTGTTGTGAAACTGCAGTTTGTTGTGAAAATAAATGTTTGTTGTGAAAGTTCAATCTGCTGCGAAATGCAAAAAACTTTTATCATCCTTGGACACCATTGAAACATTATTTTCTATTACATATTTCTCAGTTTATTTAACCCTATATGCCATCAAAACTTTGTTATCTTTATCTGCTGCTAAATTCTTGTTTGTTGCGAAATTTTTGTCCAATTTGTTGCGAAATTCTTTGCTACTAAAGCCCTATCTCTTGAATAAAACCTAACGCTCTAGGATTTCCTCCACGTTTTTTAAATCATGCTACCCCCTATGCCCACCATCATCATATCACTCTCCACCAAAAGCCATGGAACATGACCAAGATAATAAACAAAAGAAGAAGGTATACAAGGGAGTTGATATAGTAAGGTTAGAACCTCAGGGTCTACAATTGTTGGATTCAAATCCCATCTTCAAATAATCCTTTCAAATAGTGGGATGCCTCACCTTCTTTGAAAATCCATAAGGAGGTCACATGGAGGTATCCAGAACATCATAATGAAAACCTGTTGAAATGGGTGCCAAGGAACCATATGCTAGAACACCATGACAAGTTGTTGAGAGTAATCCAGAGATACTTCACTTGTGAGTGCATTTCAACATGGTGTGCATGTACCATATCACAATACTCATGCATTTTACAGGTAAGAAAGCTCTAAATATTCCATATTATCTTTGTAGAATCTTGGGGAATATGGTTGACAAAGTACAAGCAAAGTCTAAGCAAGTTGAACCTAGTCTCTTTCATTTTATTCTTATCAAACTTTTAATCCTTGAGGAGCTTAAGAAAACAAATGGAGAATGGAGTTCATTTTTGTCTACATCAGGGTTTTGTGCAGAGACCATTAGTTCTTCACCATATAAGGGAAGTACCCCTTCCACAAATGATAAATCATCTTCTAGGAGTTTGAAAAGGAAAAGAGGAAAAGATAATGAACAACACCATGTTGTAATTGAAACCCTTAAGACTACAGCCAAAATTTCTCTCAGCAAAGGATCCAATGGAAAGGGTAAAGAGCCATTGGAATAGGGTATAAATAAAACTACAAACATTAAAGAAACCCCTGACAGTAAGAGAAGAAAAATGAAAGGCAAAAATCTTCTTTTCACTCCTGAAGCAGCAGAAATGGAAAAACCCAAGAGACCCCTAATTAAGTCA
>ML778325.1:106906-135008 GCA_009831015.1 Picea engelmannii | reverse complement strand
CAAGATGTGATGAGTTTGTCAAGTCATCATCAGGATCGAAAGATAAACTATTTTTCTACTAAATATATGTAATCGAAATATGTTATGGTTGTATGAGTTAGTCAAGAATTTAAACCCTAAAATATAGGAGTTTGTGGAAATTAGTTAGTAATCAGTTTTAATCAGTGGTAACTCCTTCTAAAATTAGAAACCCTAAATATTTTGACCTTCTTAAGATAAAATGAAATTTAACTCTATATATGGTGAAGGAAACGAGGGGGTTCGATACTTGAGGAAAATAACTATTTGGTTGTTGCATATGTTTTTTGTGTTAATGAAAAGATTTTGAGCATAAATTATTGGACATTTTGTCTCAGACATTCTTATGTTGGTAATCTACAGTGTGTTTTCTTTGTGAATGTTTTCATCTTGTTCATCATTATGTTTATTCCTCTATTTTGAATGAATGATTATAGATAGACAATTCATCGTTGATGCTCTTTATCTCACATTCAACTTCCTGTATTAATCCTCTGATATTGTAACAAAATTCATCTACTAACAAGTGTTATGTTATAATTGATGTGTTGCTTTCTTCTCACGACCACACTACAATAGTTATGATGACTGACAAATTTTTAGATACCTATCCTTTGAATTTCCTTTATTCATATTAACTAGTTTTGAAATATTTTATTTGACATCTCTTTACTATGACTCCATGCCCAATGGGTGTTTCACTCAACCCTCCCACCATATTTTGAAAACCTCACTCAATTGAAGATCTAGCTATTGTGTTTATTAAATAACCAGTCTTTCTTGTGGTTGAGTTATCAGAGAGATCCCTCTCTGGGTTAGAAGGGCTAGCTTCCAATCTACAGGTCAGTTTGTGGTTACCTATGGGTTTTCCTTCCACAGCCAAGGAAAATTATAAAGTGATAACATTTTGGCATCGTTTCCAAGGATCGAAGGTGAAATATTCCCTGGGAAAGAAAGACAAATATTTGGATCTAATTCCTAAGGGTATGCAGAGAGTTAGACACAAAATTTAGATGTATAATGTTACCTTGGCAATTCCATTGTCAAGTTATTCGAAAAAGGTGACCCCACCAGAAATCATGGCTCCTGAGAAGATTTATACAAGGAATAATCCAGATCCAAATCCTCTAGAAGCTTCTTTTGATCCTGAGAAGATTATTCAAAAAAGTCAAAAGAATTCATCTGAATCACATACCATTTTATTAGAAAGAACGTTTTCCTTTCCAAAATATGAAGTAAGAAGTTTTGAAGATGTTTCTTTTGTTGTAAAATTTGAAAAATATATTTTCAGAACCAAGTCAGAGTCAGATTTAAGTAAAACAATGTTTGATATAAACAAGTTTCAGTCTTTATTTCTTGTTGCTCTTGTTGTAAATTCCCCAAAGGATGGTGTCATTTCTCCTAAGGCTTATGTTTCAAGCCAGTTTCTAACTCCAAGTTAGAGTCCTGCCACATTTATGGCTGCTAGGTTTTCCCCTCTTGTTATCCCTACTCAACTACATGAATTACCCCAAAATTATTCTGAAAGAATTAAAACATATAGTGCAGAAGGAGATATCACAACACAGCAACATTTAGACAGGTTTAATGATTTCATTGATTTAGAATATGTGGACCATGAAGATGCTAAGATGAGACTATTTGCACAATTTTTTTTCTAGAGAATTAAAGAAATGGTTTAAAGGACTTGCAGCAAGAAGTATTCCTGATTTTCCAAGTTTTGAACAAGTTTTTCTTAGAAAATGGGAAGATAAAAAAAATCCATTACAACTCTTGACATAGTTCAACAATTTAAAAATAGATCCTACTAAGACAGTGCAAGAATTTTCTACTAGGTTCATGAATATGTACAATTCAATCCCAGAACAGGTTAAACCCCCTCTTGGAGCTTCCCAATTGCACTAAGTTGAGGCTTTTAGTAGTGATTTTTCTTTGTTGTTAAGAGAGAGAAGATATGCCACTTTAGTTGATATGATTATTGATGTTATAGCAGTAAAAGTGAATTTAATGGCATTTTGGAAAATAAAGAATAAAGTTGAAACTGAGAAAAAGAAATTTAAAGAATAAAATCATCCTTCATCCTCTCAATCTTCAGATGTAAAGTTAGATATGATGGTGAAAAATACGGAGAATTTAGTAGAAAGGTTGACTTTGGATAATAGACATGTTATTAGAGAAATACAAGAGCCTCAAATAAGAAATCCAAACTTCATGAGACCTCCAGTTCCTCAAGTAAGACAACGAGATAAAATAAATCAAGGAGACCAGCAAATCAGGCCTCCATTTCAGGAAAATTATGTTGAATATTTTATTGAACAATATGAAGATAAAATCCATATTTTTGATGAAGATTATTCTAAAGTCTATTTGACTAAAGAAGAGCATGACAGGTTTCTGCAAGAACAAGATAATTCTTTGTTGATGGATTCAGAAGAATATAGACAAGGGTATCAAAATGTTATTTTTGAATTTCAGAAACAGTACAATCTCAGAAACAAAAATGTAGTGGTCAATCCAAATAAAGTTCAAGTTGATCATCCCTCTACCAGTCAAAAGAAGAAATATCCTCCAAGGAAAGACATGCCAGTGAAATATAATCCAAAAGATGATGCTCCAAAGAAATATCAAGATGGAAAGAAGGATGTTAACATCAAAGAGGTAGAAAAGTCTCAGTCTCCTTTTAGTCTTGAAAGTAAAATCTCTAAGCTAAAATTTTCAATCCCTTTCAATGAAATTATAAATAATACTCAATATAGAGGTCAGATTATGAAGATGTTGAAAATGGGAGAAACATCTGACACTCTAAACATTCATGATGATCATCCTACATTCCTTTTTGGTCCTCGAGTTGAGGCAGACAATGATATTGATGAACTACCTCCTTTTTACATCAATATTGGTTTTCATAATATGACCTTGCATACTGCAATGTTAGATTCAGGTGCATCCCACAATTTGATGCCAAAGGTGGTTATGGAAAATCTTGGATTAAACGTTACAAGTCCATATAAAGACATATTTTCATTTGATTCAAGGAAGGTTAAATGTTTGGGGTTGATTGAAGATTGTGTTGTTACCTTAACTCATATTCCATCTAAAAGTATTGTTATAAATGTGGTGGTTTTTTATATTCCACCTAAATTTGGGATGTTATTATCTAGGTCTTGGGAAGCAAAATTAAAGGGTACCTTGCATGTGGACATGTCATATGAAACAATTCCAATGATTGGGAAACAAAGGAGATTGTAAAGATAAACACAGTTGGCATACATTGTAAGTAGCCCACATAGACATAATAATTACCCTATTTATGTTGTTGACACTAATATTAGGGGTTCTAATTTTTTATAGTGACCTATTTTTTGAAGAGGGGGACAAGAATGAACCCAAAAATCCAGGAAAGAAAGGTGAATAGTTGCAGGAAGAACTCAGTTCAGATCAAGCAAATGATGAAGATGATGGGATATGGAACATGGATTTTGATGGATATGTCATGAAAGAAGGATTTGGGGAAGGTGTTTGGATTGTTCCTCCAAAAGGTGCTTCAAAAATCTGTTCTTTTAAGCTGGTTTTTTATTGTACAAACAATGTAGTTGAATATGAGGCTTTAATTTTGGGACAAAATACTTTGAAATACTTGAGGGCTAAGTTAATATATGTGCATGGTGATTATGATCTAGTAATTAATCAAGTTACGGGTGCACCCCATAATGAGGGCATACAGGAATGCAATGTTGGTTTATTGGAAGGATTCATAGAGTATGGTATATCACTGATACCAAAAGGGAAGAACATGATTGATGATGGTTTATATACCTCAACCAGTGTTTTCAAAATTCCTATTCATCCAAATAAGAAGTATGAGATTGAAGTCAAACACAGGCCATCAGTCCATGACAAACTCAAATAATGGCATGTCTTTGAAGATGATCAACAATTCATTAGGCTCCTTCAGATGTTAGATGAATTTTCCAGTACAAATATTGAAGAAGAAAATCTATTTGTTGAAGAAGAAAATCTATTTGTTGAAGATGAAAATGCAGGTTTGACTCCATATTCACATGACTATCAAAATGTTATAGTTGGAAAGGAGATAATTCAGTTGAAAAATAATTTCATCCCAAAATTTCTGGTTCCTCTTGAGAATATTTTGATAATAATGATGTGGCAAAGAATCCAAAAGTAAATCCTATTGAAAGTGAGGCAGAAGACTGCAACATTGGAATTGAAAATGAACAAAAATTTATTGAATTTTCTAAGTATTTAACTCCTGAAAACAAAGAAAGGTATCTTAAATTGATGAAGAAATTCTTTGATGTGTTTGCATGGAGCTATGAGGACCTAAAATTATATGCTACAAGCATCATCCAGCATACAATCCCAATCAAATAAGATCAAAAACCCTCCAAAAAAAAGCTAAGAAGTATAAATACATTTCTCCTACCTTTGATTGAGAAAGAAGTGAAGAAATTGTTTGATGCAAATATTATTGTTTCCTTGAGGTTTTCTAAATGGTTGGATAACCTAGTTCTTATCAAGAAGAAGAATGGAGAAATTAGACTGTGTGTATATTTCAGGAATCTGAACATGGTGTCTTTGAAATAAAATGATCCAGATGGATCTCAGTGGCCATCCACCTCTTCCACTAAATCACCATTGTGAGCTTGTGGTTTTGATAAACCATGATATTCACCCTTTCGATGGGGAATGGAATGTAATGTCATCTTCATTTGTTAATTACAGACATCATTTAATGATTTCTTAGTGGTCTTATGTACATGCCTACAACATAGTGTTAATGCACTGGATCCCATTAGAACTTTGCAGTTAAGCACGATCAGGCTAGAGTAGTATTGGAATGGGTGATCACCCAGAAAGTCATAGTGTTTTACATGCCTATGGAATTTTATAAACTTAGTCCAATTTATCCCACATGCATCATGGGAATTGTTCTCCTATCACTCTCTCATATATAATTGAGGTGAAGGAGGCCCTTTAAGTATGCAATGGAGTGTGATGTAAAACTTGTTGTGAATGAAGCGTAGCCAACATCTCTTTCTTTTTAGGGATAAGCTACCCCATTTTGCTAGTTTTTGTTCTATAGTGTTTTTCTCTCTCTTGTTCATTAATAGAAGTTGGGTTTCACTATATTTATGTGTTATCTGCATTATCTCTGTGTATTTCCTTATTATATATCGGTTATATTTTTTTCTTCATGTCGTTCTCAAAATAATATGGATTAGTGGTATCAGAGTAGGTTGTTCCTTATCAATTCTTAGAGTACGTCCCCGACAAGGTCAGAGTATATAGATTTGGGTCTCGAGCTAGTTTCGCTTGAGGACAACTTCTCTCGCCAACCCAAGCGACCTCCCATGGCAGAAGAAAAGAGAGATGACAAAGAAGGAGATCCTTTCAAGATGTTGCTCGAGGAATCCCTTGTGCAACAGAGGAAAGAGATGATGGACAAATTTTCTCAGATCCTTCAAAGTCTACCGATGGCGGCGTTTGAGACATCTTTGACAAGAATCCATTTCGCAAGTGTGACACCCTTCAACGTACAACTCAATTTTTATATCCCCTTATTTGAAGGACGGATAGATGCAGATGCTCTAGAAAAATGGTTGAATATGATAGAAGGTTATTACTTTGTCCAAAAAAATTCTGACAGTGAAAATATGACCTTCACACTCCTTAAATCCCTTCCCCATGTCAGAGCTTGGTGGGAAGGTTACTAGGAAAGGTACACCATGGATGAATCTACATTATTTGTGAGAGAACCCACTTGGGAGGCCTTTGTAGATACCCTAAAGGAGGAGTTCTACCATGTCAGAAACTATGATGACCAATACATAAGATGGACAACTCTGCATGAGAAAAGAGACCAGATGGTGTTGGAGTACACCAACATCTTTCATACCTTTCACTCAAAGTTGGGTATCAAAGATTCTAAGTGGCACTTGGTTTTGAAGTACTGCAGTGGTCTACACAGGTGCATCCAAACAGAGATGGATTTCTTGGACATATCCTCCCTTGGAGTTTCTTATCGATATGCAATCAAAATTGAGAAGAAATTCAAGCAGCAGAGTAAGTGGGAGAAGCATGGAAAAGGAAAATCTAACTCACATAATGAAGGACAGAGAAAGGAAGGCCAACCTCAAGAGAGTCAGTCCCAGATGCAGACAAATAAGGGTAACGGGAATTCTAAGAAAGACAACATAAAGTGGTGTGAGTTCCATAAAATACCTTGGAAAAAAATTAATGAATGTCACTCAATACAGTGATTGGTGGTCGAGCTCAAAGACAAATATTCAAACCCTGACTTGGACCCTAATTCAAAAAATAATTAAAGGAGACTAATAATTGATGCAAAAATCATTGCTACTGTCGTAATTGCAACAATCCAACCAGAAGAGGATCTTGAGGAGGGGGAGCGACTCTTCCATTCACAGAGGTGGGTGAAGGGGACACCACTGCATTTTATTGTTGATAGCGGAAGACAAAATAACATCATCTCAACATAGGTTGTCAAGCAATTGGATTTTCCAACAACACCACACCCGTAGCCATACAACATTGGGTGGCTTTTCCATTGTCAAGATCTTTGTGTCATCCAGCAGTGTCTCCTGTCCTACGACATCAATCCCTTCAAGGATGAGGTATTGTGTGATGTTGCCCCACTTGAAGTATGTGATGTTCTATTAGGTCAGACATATATGTGGAGGCTTCATGTTGTTTATGAGTCTTGACCTCGTAGTGTCATTGTTACTCTAGGGGGTTAGCTATAATGGATACCAGAGGTAGTTCCAACTATTATCCCACCAAAAACATGCCACAAAGTAATCTCTCATACTGCAAAGTTTAGCCTCTTCACAATCCGATTATAAGGTGAAAAGAAGGACACTACAACCACTGCAACCTCAACCCAAGACCTTTATATCCATCAAAATTAGATCGACAATATTGTAGAAGAGTACCAAGATGTTCTTACTGCACCTACGGGGATGCCTCCACACTACCTAGTCAAGCAAGGTTATAAACAGAACCCTTCATACTCTTAATGATGGATCTTCACTAACAGAGTTCTCCCACACTCAGGTAGATCATGCAACTAGATTTGTTGAACAGATCCAACCCCTCCAACAATAGGTTCATGACAACCTTCAACAAGTTAAGCAAGATAACTTCTTCAGCAAGGAAAGCAGCGCACCAAGCTTCAGATTTAGTAGAAGTATCTACATCTCCCAGGGGAACTTAATGCAATGGGGAACATTTCTTCCTAAAGGGGGAGGAATGATACAAATGGATCTCAGTGGCCATCCACCTTTTCCATTGAATCACCATTTTGAGCCTGTGGTTTTGATAAACCATGATATTCACCCTTTTGATGGGGAATGGAATGTAATGTCATCTTCATTTGTTAATTAAAGACAGCATTTAATGATTTCCTAGTAATATTTTGTACATGCCTACAAAATAGCGTTAATGCATCGAATCCCATTAGGACTCTACAGTTAATCGCGCTCAGGCTAGAGTAGTACTAGGATAGGTGATCGCCTAGGAAGTCCTAGTGTTTTACATGTCTATGGAATTTTATAAACATAATCCAATTTATCATGCATGCATCATGGGAATTGTTCTCCTCTCACTCTCTCATATATAATTGGGGTGAAGGAGGCCCTTTGAGCATGCAATGGAGTGCGATGTAATACTTGTTGTGAATTAAGCGTAGCCAACATCTCTTTCTTTTTAGAGATAAGCTACCCCATTCTACTAGTTTTTGTTCTACAATGTTTTTCTCTCTCTTGTTCATTAATAGAAGTTGGGTTTCACTATATTTATGTGTTCTTTTCATTATCACTCTGTATTTCCTTGTTATATATCGGCTATATTTTTGTCTTCATGTTGTTCTTAAAATAATCTGGATCAGAAAACTATCCTCTCCCAAAGATGGATTATATCATTCAGAAAGTTGTGGGATCACAAAAAAATTCAATGTTGGATGTCTATTTAGGGTATAATCATATTATGGTGCATCCAGATGATCAAGAAAAGACAGCTTTTACCACACCTTGGGGAACGTTCATATATGCAAAGATGCCATTTGGGCTGGTGAATGAAGGAGCAAAATTTCAACGGACTATGGATATAGCCTTTGCAGAAGAAAGGGATAAGTTCATTGTTATATATTTTGATGATATTACAGTTTTTTCTAACTCTAATGATGATAATTTGAAACATTTGAAACAGGTTTTTCAAAAGTGCAGGAGGTTTGGTATTTCCCTGTATCCAAAGAAGTCAAATTTTGCAATGCAAGAAGGGAAATTGTTAAGCCATGTGATATCAAAAGAGGGAATCAAAATAGATCCAAGTAGATTAGCAACATTTCAGAAAATAGACACTCTCGGGAATAAAAAGGAAGTGCAATATTTTCCTGGAAGGGTGAATTTCCTAAGAAGGTTTATACCAAACTTTGTTGAAATTATCAAGTTTATTACCCATATGTTGAGAAAATATAATCAAGTTAAATGGACAGCTAAAGCAAAAGGGTCATTTGATGACATAAAGAGAGTGTTGACTGAAGCACCAGTATTAATTAGCATAGACCATTCAAAATATTTATGGTATTCTCCTTTATCTTAGAACATAATATTGTAGGAGTGTTGTTGCAGAAAAATGATCAAAATTTGGAACGGCATATTTCCTTTTATAGCAGAGAATTGAGGGATTCAAAATTGAACTATAACATCATGGAAAGGCAAGCATATGCACTGGTGAAAGCATTGAAGGAGTTCAGGGTTTATATCTTGCATTCTCATGTTATTGCTTTTGTTCATAATAGCGCATTCAAAGATATTTTAACTCAGCCAGATCCTGAAGGTCGAAGAGGGAAATGGAATGCAGTTCTGATGGAGTATGATCTAGAGATATAGAAAACAAAGTTGGTCAAAGGTCAAGCACTGGAAAAATTGATGGCTCAGTGAAATTTTGATCTCTTCGGAATCAATTTCATTGTATATCTTTCAAAAAACATGGATGCAGAACCAACACCTTAGGTATCTCAAAAGTTTCTTTCATCTCCATGGTATAGTGATATAATTTATATTTTTCAAAATTTACAAGCCCCGCCATATTTGAGCAAGACTAAGACCAGATTTTTGAAGTTGAAAGCAGCAAAATTTTGTATCATAGATGGTTTTTTGTATTGGAAGGATCCACGAGGAGTTTTATTAAATTGACTATTGGAATATGAAGCACAACATACTATGAAAGAATTTCATCTGAGTGATTGTGGAGGAAATCACTACTGGAAGACTACTATGAACGAAATTCTTAGAGCGGGTTTCTATTGGCCAATAATATTTTCAGATATGTATAAAGGAGTGACAGCTTGTCATGAATGTCAAATTTTTGAAGGAAAGAGGAAGTTCTTATCATTACCTTTGAATCTTATTTCAGTGGAGTCACCCTTCCAGCAATGGGGCCTTGACTTCATTGATGATATCCATCTAACATATTTAGGTTAGCATAAATGGATATTGACTGCTATAGAATCTTTTACCAAATGGATTGAGGTTGTACCAACTAGACAAGCAACTGATGTTGTGATAATTAAATTTTAGAAAACAACATTTTTTCCAAGTTTGGTTGTCCTAGGAGAATCATGACTGACAACGCAACAGCTTTCAAATCGAAGAGAATGATAAAATTCTGTGAAGACCATAACATAATGCTTAATCATTCTACATCCCATTACCCTCAAGGTAATGTATTGGTTGAGTCGTCCAACAAAATTTTAATAAGGATCATCAAGAAATTACAGTGGGAGAAAAAACAAGGCTTGGCATAAAAAGTTTATATTTGCATTGTGGGAAGACATAATCAGCCTTAAAAAATCAATTGGAACTTCACCATTACAGTTAGTATATGGTACAGAAGTGGTGTTTCCTAATTCTTTGGGACTGTCATTCATGAAGTTGTTGCAGTAACAAGAAGCATAGCCTAGATACATTCAAAGGAGAATCAACTAGTTTATTCATGTTCAACAAATGAGAGAAGTGTATAATAATACTCATTTGTTTCAGGAAAATATGAAGAAAGTCTTTGATAAGAGAACCAAATTTGTTGATTTCCATATTAATTATTTAGTGTTGAAGTGGGATGCTCTAAATGAAGAAAAAGGAAAACATGGAAAGTTTGATTATCTCCAGAAGGGACCCTATAAGATTGTTGCTTATCATGGAAATAACACTTATGTTTTAGAGGAGTTGAATAGAGAACTTCTTACTAGAGGTCCAGTCAATGGGAGGTTCTTAAAACATTATCTAACTTGAAAGAAACTTGATCCATTCATTTCATTGTAAATATTTGTTTTATTGTTAAAGTTTGTAGGTGTGGATGACACTCTGAATAATTTGAAGCCTGAGGTGAAGGCCCTAATATTAAGAAGGGTGGTATAATTTTAGTTCAGCTTGTATGTAAATAAGTCTGAATAGTTCAAGTTTATATGAGTTTCTATATACTTTTTATTCTTAGAATAAGCCTAATGGATAAGGAATTGGTCTACTATTTCTTTGCTACCTCACAGGGAGGATAGCATCCCCATTGGATCCTATGTTAGTGTGTATAAATTTACAAAGTCATTCACCTTGTTTTTTTTATTGATGAGTATTGTATTCATGTCTTGGTCTATTAGAAATCGTGTGTCAAGTCCTATGGTAACTTTTCCATGATGACTTGTCTTGGGCTTACTCATTTATGAGTCAACTTTGGGTTTTATTGGGTCATCTCTAAGGGAATTAGAGAATCATTTCAAGTCATAGGTGAGTGGTTACTAAGGTCAAGTCAGGTTGTCACATTGTTATCCCATAGTCCTTTGTCATCATTTGAAAAGGGTGAGTCTTAAAGTTAATACATCATGTCTTTAAAAGAGTCATATGAGCATGATATCATGTGTACAAAAGGTTAATTAGTATTCCCAATCCAAATTGTACCTTTAAGATACTTGTAACCAATTAGTTTAAATTTTGCTATAGAACATCCTAGCATTTCGCAGCGACTAACAGTAAATGTCAAATCACTTCAAAAATACCCTATCTCCATAACAATCAGGAAATCATGGAATTCAGTGTTGTCCTTTTCAATCGAGTTTATAGGGTTATGGTATATTTCCTTTTTAAAGTCATCAAAACTGCAGTTTGTTGTGAAACTACAGTTTGTTGTGAAGCTGCAGTTTGTTGTGAAACTGCAGTTTGTTGTGAAACTGCAGTTTGTTGTGAAACTGCAGTTTGTTGTGAAAATAAATGTTTGTTGTGAAAGTTCAATCTGCTGCGAAATGCAAAAAACTTTTATCATCCTTGGACACCATTGAAACATTATTTTCTATTACATATTTCTCAGTTTATTTAACCCTATATGCCATCAAAACTTTGTTATCTTTATCTGCTGCTAAATTCTTGTTTGTTGCGAAATTTTTGTCCAATTTGTTGCGAAATTCTTTGCTACTAAAGCCCTATCTCTTGAATAAAACCTAACGCTCTAGGATTTCCTCCACGTTTTTTAAATCATGCTACCCCCTATGCCCACCATCATCATATCACTCTCCACCAAAAGCCATGGAACATGACCAAGATAATAAACAAAAGAAGAAGGTATACAAGGGAGTTGATATAGTAAGGTTAGAACCTCAGGGTCTACAATTGTTGGATTCAAATCCCATCTTCAAATAATCCTTTCAAATAGTGGGATGCCTCACCTTCTTTGAAAATCCATAAGGAGGTCACATGGAGGTATCCAGAACATCATAATGAAAACCTGTTGAAATGGGTGCCAAGGAACCATATGCTAGAACACCATGACAAGTTGTTGAGAGTAATCCAGAGATACTTCACTTGTGAGTGCATTTCAACATGGTGTGCATGTACCATATCACAATACTCATGCATTTTACAGGTAAGAAAGCTCTAAATATTCCATATTATCTTTGTAGAATCTTGGGGAATATGGTTGACAAAGTACAAGCAAAGTCTAAGCAAGTTGAACCTAGTCTCTTTCATTTTATTCTTATCAAACTTTTAATCCTTGAGGAGCTTAAGAAAACAAATGGAGAATGGAGTTCATTTTTGTCTACATCAGGGTTTTGTGCAGAGACCATTAGTTCTTCACCATATAAGGGAAGTACCCCTTCCACAAATGATAAATCATCTTCTAGGAGTTTGAAAAGGAAAAGAGGAAAAGATAATGAACAACACCATGTTGTAATTGAAACCCTTAAGACTACAGCCAAAATTTCTCTCAGCAAAGGATCCAATGGAAAGGGTAAAGAGCCATTGGAATAGGGTATAAATAAAACTACAAACATTAAAGAAACCCCTGACAGTAAGAGAAGAAAAATGAAAGGCAAAAATCTTCTTTTCACTCCTGAAGCAGCAGAAATGGAAAAACCCAAGAGACCCCTAATTAAGTCAGTTGTGAAGAAACTAATCCTTGTAAATGAAGCATCTCCTTGTCATGAAGCTAAGTATATTGTGGAATTTCAACCCCCATCAAGTAAAAAAGTGATGTTTAGTCCAGAAGTGCTTGACAAAGAAAAACATAGCAGACCTGTGACCAGATCAGCAGCAAGAAGACAAACTCATGATGAAGAGACCGAACCTGAGATACATGTTCGATGTGTTGTTGAAAAAGTTGTTGAAGCTCAAAATCCTTCAGAAGAAGATAACATGACCGTTAAGAGACTAAGAAACAATTAAAATAAGCTCAGGTTGTGATTGTACAACTCAGGGAATAAAACAAACAAATGAAAAGAAAGATAGCATAACACTTGGATATGTGTGAAGGAGCCTTGGAAAACAGCAAGAGGATGGTTAAGAGACCTATACCCCTACACAAACAAGAGACCTCTACCTCGACACAAACAAGTAAGAAACTTATACCGATAGAATAAAACATTACAGGAAAAGGATAGGTTGAGGAAGGAACAAACTGCATAGAAGAATATGGATTTGTTGGCTCAAGTGGCAGTGGAATGATTTGGTAATACTCAAGATATATCATGTTTTTGTTTTTTGTGAGGTATGCTCAATTTTGTAGATGCTATATCAAGCCTGGAGCATTTTTTGCATTTTTGCTATATCAATATCAATCAGGAACAGGGATTTCACAACAACTTTACCAAATTTGAAGTGAAACTGTTGAAACAAATATTTCGCAACAAATCTCCTAGTCACTGCGAAATCAAGTAGTCATCCCATGTCAAAGCATATTCAGCTACCAGATGTGATGAGTTTTTCAATTCATCATCAAGATCGAAAGATAAACTATTTTTACATTAAATATATGTAATCGAAATATGTTATGGTTGTATGAGTTAGTCAAGAATTTAAATCCTAAAATATGGGAGTCCATGGAATTTAATTACAAATTAGTTAGTAATCAATTGTAATCAGTTATAACTCCTTCTAAAATTAGAAACCATAAATAGTTTGACCTTATTAAGCTAAAATGAAATGTAAATCTATATATGGTGAAGGAAATGAGGGTGAATGGGTTCGGAACTTGAGGAAAAAGACTCTTTGGCTGTTGTATATGTTTTTTGTGTTAATGAAAATATTTTGAGCAGAAATTCTTGGACATTTTGTCTCAGAGATTCTTGTGTTGGTAATATGCAGTGTGTTTTCTTTGTGAATGTTTTCCATCTTGTTCATAATTATGTTTATTCTTATATTTTGAATGAATGATTATAGATAGAGAATTCATCATTGATGCTCTTTATCTCACAATAAAATTCTTGCATTAATCATCTGATATTGTAACAGAATTCATCTATTGACAGGTGCTTTGTTATAATTGTTGTGTTTCTTTCTTCTCACCACCATACTACAATAGCTATGATGACTGACAAATTTCTAGCTACCTAGTCTTTGAAGGGCCTTTGTTCATATTAACTAGTTTTGAAATCTTTGATTTGACATCTCTTTATTATGACTCCATGCCCAATGGGTGTTTCACTCAACCCTGCCACCATATTTTGAAAACCTCACTCAATTGAATATCTAGCCAAAGTGTTTATTAAAAAAATAGTCTTTTTTGTGGCTAAGTTATCATAGAGATCCCTCTCTGGGTTGGAATGGATAGCTTCCAATATGTAATTTGGTTTGTGGTTACCTCTGGGTTTTCCTTCCACAACTAAGGAAAATTATAGAGTGATAACATTTTTATATTGGCAATTGGAAAATTTTGAAGTTTGGCTTCTTTGCCTTTCTCCCTTTTATAAAATTCTCATGTATTATTTCAAGATTATTTTTTCAAAGACATCATAAGGGTCAAGTTGAATTATGTTTGGAAACCTTTTCAGTCATATGTGATGTAGATCATGTGTCATAATTGGTTACAGGTATAAAGAAAGGGGTATGATTGGTTACAGTGCTTAAATTGATGTCAAAATCATATAGGTTATTGGATTACTCTAAGGGGTTATGTTTCTAGATAAAGCATGAGTATTTCATAAGGTTGATCAACATAAAAGATTTATTCCCTAAGTATAATTCACTTTATGAAAAGCATTGTGTTGAGTTTCAAAAGAGGAATTCATGTAGCGCACCAAAAGTTTAGTTTGAACTAGCATTGTAGGAACTTCCAACTGGCACACATTTAATCATTTCAAGACTTGTTGAACGAGGAGTGAAGATTTATTCGGTGATGTTGAGATTTTGGGTTTACAGTGGAGGATGACTAGGCCATAATGATGGATTAGGCATGCAACTAGGCAGCCATTTCATCCAGGACAAAGCACCTAGGGGTTTTCTTTTTAATGATCGCAAGATTTAAGGCGGTGGACTCCACATTCAGATACCTCCAACTCAGCCAAAACAGTTTCCATTGTTTCCACTCAACATGGAACCTAAAATTCTCGGTAGCCTTTGTTGACAGCTCACCTACAGCATGAAATGGGAAAGAGTGGGCATGTGAGAAGGTTAGAACCTAAGGGGCCTGAAATTATGGAGGAAGATGTAGATCTATGGGCTATGTTTGAACAGGTTGGATGGTACCCATACCTTACCATACTAGAAGGAACTCATTACGGGGTCTCCATATATTTTGCTAAAATCTTCAAGGACAGAGAGCTAATGTTGGAGGTCTGGAGAAGGAGGTGACCAAAGGATTCATAGTTGAAGCATGTCATCTCCCCACTGATGAGGAGAAATGGTTCAAAAACAAGAGAATTACAGGTGGGTATGTAAACCCATTTATGGAGCCTAAGTTCAGGGATCCTAACTAGAGCAAAGGTATACCCAAAGATTGGTTGGTTGGAGATTGGTTGGACACTCTGAAGATGGTTGATCCAGATTATTTTTGGCATGAAATGAGAGCGGAGATATAATAAAAAAATGTACATAGATATCTCAGATATCCAATAATATAATAGAAATATATCAGAGATGAAACCATAAACACAAAGATACAGTAATACACAATTTCTAATAATGAGTGAAATGTACAAAACTATAGAAATACAGAGTGAAAGACTCGCTAGAATGGTGGCAGCTTATCTCTAAGAAGAGATGTGACGGATACTCACATTCGCAATAAGATGATTATTACAATGAGGCTCCGAAGTCCTTTTTAACATAAAGAAAGTTCAAAACCCTAACCCCGGAAGATGAAAAGCCAACAGTTTTGTGGACCCCGTTTTGGGTAGTTTGGTGTATCAATTTCTCGGGGGTGTAACTTTGGCATACGATCTCCATTTGGGGTGAACGATAACTCGTTGGAAAGTTATCATCGAGGAGATTCATTTTGAGGGCTCAATAAAATCCTTTTTCTATCATTAAGGTGCTCAATACCAAAAAACAACTTCATTTAGGCCCTCAAAATGGCCCTGAAAGTTTAGGAACTGAAAAGCTGCTAAAAATAGTAAATTGCCAGAAGACTATTTTGAGCCAGTTGGAATAGGTGGGTGGCCACCAATATCCACCTAGAACAATCCTCCCTCCTTATGAAGGTATCCATTGCATTGATTTCCCGGGGGAGAGGGGAAAGCGCTTGTTGAATCTGAACCTTGGTGAGTTGCTTTCTTTGTTGGAGAAGTTGCGTTGCTTGGTTTGTGGAAGTTTGTTGAGAACCCGATGAGATGATTGTGTGCAGAAGGAATCCTTGCACTTTGCTTCAATATTGTCAACATGCTTTTGCTGGATAAAAGGTGCTTGGACTGAGGCTGCAGTGGTTACGGTGTTCTTTTGTTCACCTTTTGAACAGATTGTGAAGAAGTTGAATTTTGTAGTATGAGATATTACCTTGCGACATTTTTTAGGCGGGACAGTATTCAGAACTACCTCTGGTATCCTATAGAGATGACCCCCCAAAGTAATAATGACACTATGGGGTTGAGACTCATATATAGCATGGTGCTTCCACATACATGTTTGGCTCAAGAGAACATCACAGACATCCAGTGGGGCAACATCACATAATACTTCATCCTTGAAAGCCTAGATGTTGTATGGAAATCCACATTATTGGTTGACATGGACATAGTGTCCTTGGCAAAGTCACCTGATGTTGTATGGTTGTGGATGTGGTGTTGTCAACAATCCTAAATGTTTGATGACCTCTGTTGAGATGAGGTTCTTCTGGCTTCCACTATCAACAATAAAATGTAGCAGGGTACCCTTCACGGACATCTATGAATGAAAAAGGTGATCCCCCTCTTCAGGATCTGTTGGTTATTTTGGTTGAATTGTTGTGGTCATGATAATAGCAGTGGGGTCTCTGTCGATGATCTGTCTTCTACCAGTATTTTCTAAATCATATTCTGAAACAGGGTTCGACTCCTTGTCTTTGATCTCAGCCACCAATGATTGTTTTGTTACAAAAATAGGATCGCGGAGAAATAAAATAAAAAAAATGTGGAAATAAAACACAGAAGATACAAAATACAATAGAGACATAGATATGTGTGGTTCACCTAGTATATTCTACGTCCACTAGAGAAATTTCTCAGTCCTTCCTTTATTATTATCCAAGAAATTAAGGGATACAACATACAGCACACCTGTTGTAACTTCCTCTTCTGTCTCTCACAGTCTCCTCACTCAGAATACAATATTCACAATCATACATAGCCGCAATACATTTCCCTCATAAAAGAGGGTTTCCTTCTAGGGAAAAAAAGCTTAACATAAATTTTATCGTCATATCTACGACCTTATAATGAATAGTCCATATTTACTATGAAATTACAATATATATTTACAAGGCAATTTTTCCTTCACATACATTTCCTCCAAACCCCCATCGGGGAACGTTGTCCCTTGAACCCCCGTCGAGGGCCCGCTTGCCCCCAGACCCTGCAGGCGAGGTGACCCCCCCTACACTCCCCCACGTGGAGGAGTGTACATTCTTCTGGGGTGTAAAGTCTTCATGGGGTATAAACACGGCTGAAAATAAAGACCTCTGAATCAGGAAGATAATTAGGCTCCACAACCAACAATCTCCCACTTGGAGACTGATCTCAACTACTCCATCTTCATTTTATCTATTGGACAATGATCCTTCTTGGACCTGGAAAACTTCTCATCTTCATCTCCATGCTTGAAGACCAACTGAAACTGATCAGGAACTCAGTTTCTCCCTGGTCACTCCCTTTGTTAACATGTCTGCATGATTCTGGCTAGTGTGTATCTTTTCAAACTTTAAATTTCTATCTTCCAAGAGGGATCGTATGAAATGGTACATGAGTTGTATATGCTTAGTCTTCGAATGGAAGGCTGAGTTTTTTGCAAAATGAATGGCACTCTCACTGTCATAGTACAACTTGTTATTCTCCTGCTTCTTCCTCAATTCCTCCGTAAACCTCTATAACCAAATCATTTCTTTACTAGCCTATGTAGCAACAGCATACGTTGCCTCTATTATTGAAAGTGAAACAACCTTTTGTAGTTTTGAAATCCAACTTATTGTTGTTCCACCTACAGTAAAAACAAACCCTGTGGTGCTCCTCCTACTATCTTTATCACCTGCCATATCTGAATCAACATATCCTTGTAGAACAATGTCTGAACCTTCAAAAGATAATGCATGAGTAACAGTACCTCTCAAATACCTGAGAATCCACTTTACTACCTCTCAATGTTCTTTACCTAGATTTTTCATATACATGGTCACAACTCCCACTGCATGTGCAATATTTGGTCTTGTGCAAACCATCGCATACATCAAGCTGTCAATTGCTGATGAATAAGGAACCCTAGACATGTATTCTATCTCCTCATGTGTCTTGGGACACATTTCCTTAGTTAATTTGAAATGGATGGCCAAAGGTGTTCTAACTTATTTTTCGTTTTTCATTCTAAACCTCTCCAACACCTTCTCTATGTACTCACCCTGAGACAATGTCAATTTGCGATTTTTCCTGTCTCTTGTTATTCTCATACCAAGGATTTTCTTTGCAGCACCCAAATCCTTCATTGCAAATGAATTAGCTAATTTATTCTTGAGCACATTTATATCCTGCATATTATACCATGCAACAAGCATGTCATCTACATACAATAGAAAGATAATATACCTTCCATTTTATAGCCTTTTAAAATAAACACAGTGATCGGAATGACATCTACTATAACCTTGTTATGTCATAAACATGTCAAACTTAAAATACCACTGCCTTGGAGCTTGCTTTATGCCATAAAGGATCTTCTTCAACCTGCATACCAAATTCTCCTTCCCTTTGACCTCATACCCCTGTGGTTGTTGCATATAAATATCTTCCTCCAAATCCCCATGCAGAAAAGTTGTTTTCACATCTAATTTTTCAAGATGTAAATATTCTACTGCCACAAGACTTAAAATAGTCCTAATTGAAGTCATTTTAACAACAAGAAAAAATCTTTCATCAAAATCTATACCTTTCTTTTGTGAAAACCCCTTTACAACAAGTCTAGCCTTGTACCATTTTTTTCCTCCATATTCTTCCTTCAACTTGTAAACCCATTTATTATGTAATGTTATTTTTCATGCAAGAAACTGAACCAAGTCCCAAGTCTGGTTATTTACCAAGGAATCCATTTCCTCTTTCATGCCTTGCTCCCACTTCTTTTTGGTGTCTACCTGCATTGCCTCTTTATAACATTATGGTTCACCAGAATCAGTCAACAGTAAATAATACAATGAAGGAGAGTATCATTTAGGGGGTCTACTTAACCTGGTAGATATTCTAACAACACTTGCAGGAGTATGAGGTATTTGTTGCTCCTATTGTTTTACATTTTGATTTTCTGGTTCCTTTGGAATTTCTTTTTCAATGATCTCATCGAACACTGTGTATTTTGGTTTTTCTTTTTCTTGTATCTTTCCCTGCAACTAATCTTTGTACATGACCTTATCATTGAATATGAAATCTCTTCTCCTAATCATTTTGTGATTTTCATAATACCATAAGCAATAACCAAAATCATTAACATTGTATCCAATAAAGGTACACTTCTTGTATTTTTCCTCAAGCTTTGTTCTATTTTCTTTATCAATATGGACAAATGCTTCACAACCGAAAGTCTTCAAAATAGAATAGTTTACCTTTTTACCTGTCCATGCCTCCTCTGGAATTCCACCATCCAAAGAGCTTGAAGTTCCTATGTTTATTAAGTAAACAGCAGTATCTATAGCATCTACCTAGAACTGTAAGGGAAAACCAGCATGCAATCCCATACTCCTTGCATGCTCCATGATTGTCTTGTTCATCCTTTCTGACACACCATTTTCTTGTGGTGTTCCTGGAACTGTCGTCTCTCTACGAATCTCGTGGTATGAACAGTAATCATCAAACTCATTGTTGCAATATTCACCTTCATTGTCTGATCTGAGACACTTCAACCTTTTTCCTGACTCATTCTCAACCAAAGCTTTCCATTTCTTAAAAGTATCAAAAACATCAGATTTTTGTCGAATGCAATAAACCCAAGTTTTTCTAGTTACATCATCAATAAAAGTAACATAATAATGAGAGCCACCAAGAGATAATACCTGTGTTGGTCCATGTACATCTGTATGCACAAGCTCTAACCTTTCACTCTTCTTTTCTTTTCCGACTCTGAGAAATCTGAGTCTCTTATGTTTTCCATAAACACAATGCTCACAGAAATCCAAATCAATTTGTTTAAGATCTCGCAAAAAAAAAAAATTGTGAAGTATCTGCATCCCCTTCAAACTCATGTGTCCAAGCCTATGATGCCACAGTGTTGTATCCACTCTTGTAGAATCTAAAAATATAGAAGACTCAGTATTACCAATACATAAATACAATGTGCCTACCTTCTCTCCTTTTTCTATCACCAATGATCCTTTGGTGACATTCAACATCTTATCTGTAAATATGGATATACAACCTTCACTTTCCAATTGCCCTATTGAAATTTGATTTTTCCTTAGATTTGGAACATGTCTTACCTTTTTGAACCATTGGTTTCCATTCCTTTGCTTTATGTTTACTTTTCCCATTCCAACAATTTTACATGGTGCATCACCACCCAAATGAACATGTCCAAAATCACCTTGAACATGATCTAGAAAATGTTTCCTATGGGGTGTGGCATGAAATGAAGCCTCTGAATCTACTACCCAAGACTCGGAAATATTATCTACAGAAAGAATCAAAGCATCTTGTAACACATCACCTATTACATTTGCTTCCTGATTTTTCCCCTGTTGTCCATCTCTTTGTTTCTCTGGAGCTCTGCAATATTTCTTCAGATGTCCTTTCTTCCCACAATTCTAGCACTCTATATTTCCAAATATGGATTTGGATCTACCCTTCCTAGAATTCTCATTGTTCCTGAAGCCCTTCCCTCTATCCTTTTGTCTTCCCTTGTTCTCCATGTTTAACGCATTACCTGATGTCTCACCTGTGCTTTTTCATTGCATTTCCTCACTAAGGATAACACCAACAACATCATCAAATTTTAAATTGTTTGAACTAGAGACAGAGTTACTTACAACCATGACCAAGCCATTCCATATTTCTGGCAATGAACACAAGATTACAAGATCCTTGACCTCATCATCAAAGTCCACTTTTACAGAACTTAGTTGATTAGTAACCGTATTAAATTCATTTAAATGATCTGCAACAGACCCACCTTCTGACATATTCATATTAAATAATCTCTTCATTAGAAATATTGTATTGGACACCGAGGGTTTTTCATACAGTTTAGCCAATGCATCCATCAACTCAACTAGGCTCGGCCATATCGTTCCTAGTGCATTTTTGTCAAGAACCTCCCATTCTTCATCCTTCATGGTCGTCAGCTTCCTTTCTATTCCACCCAATGGTAGGAATAGATCCTTCTAATATAAATAATCTTTCATCTACATCTTCCATAACTAGTAGTTTTGGCCGTTAAATTTCTTGACCCTAAACTTTACATCTTCCGCCATTGCTCCCACTCAAACCAGGAACCCTCTTTTCCTGCGAGTTACCTTTCGCTCTAATACCAGTTGTTATAAAAACAAGATCGTGAAGCAATAAAATAAAACAAATGTGAAAATAAAACACAGAAGATACACAATATAATAAAGACACAGATGTATGTGGTTCACCTAGTGTGGGCTACGTCCACCAGAGAAATTGCCAAGTCCTTCCTTTATTATTATCTAGCAAATGAAGGGATACAACCTACAACACACCCGTTGTAAATTCATCTTCTTTATTTCACAGTATCCTCACTTAGAATACAATATTCGCAATCATACATAACCGCAACACATTTCCCTCATAAAAGAGGGTTTCCTTCTAGGGAAAAAAACCCTAACATAACTTCTACCGTCATATCTGTGACCTTATAATGAATGGTCCAAATTTACTATGAAATTACAATATACATTTACAAGGCAATTTTTCCTTCGGGGGCTTTACCCCTGAACCACCGCCAGGGGCCCGCTTTCCCCCAGAACCCCCAGCTGGGGGGATAGCCCCCCTCGGAACCCAAAGGGGGGGTAACCCCCCCTGCACTCCCCCACATGGAGGAGTGTACATTATTCTAGGGTTTAAAGTATTCTTTGGGTATAAACACGGCTGAAAACAAAGACCTCTGAATCAGGAAGATAATCAGGCTCCACAACCAACGTGTTTTGAGCGACATTCATCGGTGTTGTGCCAGGGGATTTTGTAGAAATCGCACCATTTTCCAGTCTCCTTCTTCTTTCTATTACCCTTCTTTTCTTGTGGTTTTGACTGGTTTTTTGAAGGCTGGTTGTTAGGTTCGTCTTTACCATACTTTGGTTGTTGCGGATTTGCAGACCCAAACTCCCACTTATTCTGGTGCTTAAATTTCTACTCGATTTTAATAGCATATCGATAACCAACACCCAGTGATGAGATGTCCAGAAAATCCATTTTAGTTTAGATGTATCTGTGTAGAGCCCCAAGGTATTTCAGAAACAGATGTCACTCGGAGTCTTTGATACCTAGCTTGGTGCGCAAGGTATGGAACGTATTGGTGAAACATGACACTGCTTGGCCTCTCTCTTGTTGCAGTGTGGTCCATCTCATGTACTGGTCGTCATAGTTGCCAACAGGGTAATATTGTTCTTGACTGCATCCACAAAAAAATCCCAAGTGGGTTCGGCCCCATATATTCTAGACTCCTTTGTGGAACTTTGCTCCCAATAAGTTTCCCATGAATGTTTGACATGGGGGAGAGCCTTAAGGAGTGCGAAGGCGATATTTTCCCTGTCAGAGAAATTATGAATAGAGAAATAACCTTCTAGCATATTTAACCATTTTTCTAGGGCATCTACATCTATCTGTCCTTCAAATATGGGCATATCAAAATTAAATTGTACCTTGAAAGGCGAGGTGCATCCAAAGTGGTCGCTTGATGAGGACATGTCAGTTGTTATCGGCAGGCATTGAAGGATGTGGGGAAAATTCTCCATCATTTTGTCCCTCAACCGTCCAATCTATAAAGCTGAATAACATCGGAGGCAATGGATGAAACTACAGTATCCATCAGATCCTCTCACAATGATTCTCAGTCATAGATATCGTGTTAAGAGAAGGGGGTCATAACCCTATGGTAAACTTAATTAAAGATCCCACAATCATGAGATTATCTTAGCTAATATTCTTGTAATCCTCGAGACCAAAGTCTTGAGGTTCATTCTGCACGTTGAAAGACCCGATATCCAGTGCCCCATGGTGGCGTGGCATGCAACAAGTAGTTCATGTGTCACGACGAAGGAAGGCCACGTGTCATGCAGATTTGGCAGGATCGGACTAGGATCCGCAAGAAAATGAGTGCCATGTTTCAAGTGGTACATGTGCCACGTGTCAGTTGGGGATTAGTTGATGAATCAAATGTTGGCCCAACAAAGGTATTTTATCCTTGGGGTAACGTCGCTAGACCCTAGCCATCAGATCTAAAGGTAGATGGATCTCCACCATTGATTTAGGGTTAAAGGAATTCAATCGAACCCTGGACTATCAAAGAGTTTTGATGTTAGAAGAATCTAGAGGGTCCAGTATCCGGTGCTCGGTGACTACATGTCACGATTCCAATGAATGAATAATGGTGGCATGCGATAGGGCCACGCGTGTAGCATACTGGATCGATCATCAAGGAATGAGGTTAAATCGTCCCTATCGGTGGGTTAATGGTATGGAGAACCAACATTACATTGAATGACATCACTTAACCAATGCATGATGGACAAGTGGCACCATATGATGGGACATTGTACCTTAGGCACCAACTCACATCAAACCGGGCCTTTCGAGGGTTTTGTAATACGAGAAGGGTCATGATTTTGGAACCCGATAAGCCCAGGGTCGGGTGGATGAGGCAGTAAGTTCCATGACAAAGTCCATATAAATTGCCATGTCCCCGTAGGTATGGCATGTCAGGACATGGCAGAGCCACATTGGATGGATATTGGTGACGTGGAACCATGTGGGTTCCACGTGGCATTATAACAAAGAAAGACCTAAAACTTAAAAAAGTCATAACTTTCGATCAAGAGCTCGGATTTGGACAAAATTATAGTCATTGGAAAGCTCTCGACGAGCAGAAGACGATGGTGCCCTTTAGAAGGGGTTTTCAGGTAGTTGAAGGAAAGCGAAAAAATTTACACCCCATCCCTTAGAAGGTACTTAAGGGGTCGTGTATGTTACATCGTTTCTCATATATAAACCCTTAGATGGAATCTTCTCCTCAAGAGCTTTCCAATGGCTATAAATATACTAAAATATGAGTTCGATATTATAAGTTATGATTCCTTAAAGTTTCCAGGTATTTCCCTTCAATAATTAATTCACCTCCACATGGATCCCCGTCAAATGAACCAAATAGATTTTCCTAGAGACCCCACTCCTTGTGGGCTCTAACAAATACAATCAATCCTAACAAATACAATCAATCCCAATCAACAGATTGGATCTTTGTGGTCTTCCTGAACTGCACGATGGTTAACGAACATTTCCAAAGTTTGATAGACCCAATAGACAAGATATACTACAATCTATGGTCCATATCCTCTAATGTTTTCCAAACCATCTGATTCTTAATAGAGTCTCTAGAAATTTGTAAGACATTTAGTTGTTCAAACACACTCATTCAGGATCACAATTACTTCAATTGGACCTCTAAACAGATCCTTCAGAATAATTTTTTCCTGGCGGATCCATCGGTCTAGATCTCTACGGATTTTCAACCCACCCAATAGTTAACATGTATGACACGGTTCAACAAGTTTCAATGGACTGGGTCCATGGAAAAATCTATGTTTCATATCTTTTCGATCTGGATCTGTGGTAAATCAACGATCCCTTCCTTTCCAGGCTCACACCTTCATATTTCTCCCTATCAAAATGCCACCCATTCCACTCTTGTGGATCTTTTCAAATCCAATTCCCAATATTGGTTCGACACATGGCACTCGCATATAGGTTTTCCCTTTGAAACGTCAAACCCTCGTGACATATCCAAACAAGTCCTTTCAAAAGGCTTCTGCTGAATTCCAATCTCTGATGAATGAATGGGGTCACTGCAAATCAACGACCAACAATCTCTTAGGCACGCGCATACGTCTTAGCCTTTTTCCACCTTTACATCCTTCTGATGAATGGTCCAAATCACTTCGCATCCCACCGATGGACGGTCGAGATCACTTCTCGACACTTAGCCATTTTCTATCCTTATGGCCATTCTTTCACACTCCATACACGCATAAGGATTTAAATAGCCTCAGGAAGCAAGTTTTTTTCTCAGTCCTAACCTTTCGCAAGTTGTTTGAAAACTAGGAACCTAAGTTCCTCTGCATAATCATTCGAACAAGGACAACCTATTATGCAAGGTCATTTCATAATTTACAGAAGATTATACAGTAAAAAAATCCATGCACACCCCGTCTTAAATTCTTTTAATATATTTACAAATCTTATAGTTATTGAACAAACACGGAAACATTGTAAATAGAATGAACATCAACCCATTAAACATGCCAATACACTTATCTGTTAAAAAATAATTGTTTCGGCAACCGACTGAGAGTGAACACTTCTCCACCCAACTATAGGATTTAATACACTTAAGATTTTTGTAGCAATCCACCCCCATGCCAAGCCATGATACCACCAAGGGAAGTCACAGGTTTCTCAAAAGTTTCAATTCTTAATGTGAAGGCTAATCTCCTTCACTAACAAACAAAAACAGAATACCCTTCTACCCATTGAGTCAAGGGCCACCACGAGCATCACAAATTCCTTCCTAGCTAGATTTCCTTTGCACAAGTGAGTCACTTCACTGCTATACTGTCCCTCGGCACCCTCCCCTTACCATTTTCTGTTTATATCCAAAAAACACCAACTCGCAACCCTCTTTGCTCAAGTTCAGGTCTGGGTATTCTCTACTCCAATTCAACCACAAACGCATTGGGTAAGCTTCCTATTTTCCTTGCAAAATCTTCACTTTGCTCATGTGCCCCTCGTGCACCTCCCTTCTCTGTCTTTGTGTCTGGATCAATCTCCCCTACTCCTTAGGTTCCTTTACTTGATTCTGTCGTAATATTCCAGGAGTCAAGCTCCTAAATCGAAGGGGTACTTCTATGGTACTTTTTTGGCTGAAAAATTTAGTTGATCCAGTCATTTTTCCCTGCACCTTCTTGAAGGTGGACTTAATTTCTCAACCACTAGATGTTTTCTCATTAATTGGTTTATTTTGAGCAAAGGAGGGTAAAATACTTTAGACAGACTTAGCTGCCAAGGCTCTCTCAGGTGAAGGTTAATTCTTTGAGTGAGCAAGGTAATTCCCAGTGCCCCTCACTAGTTTCCACTCATGGTATCATGGCTATTACCTACATTCCACACCTCATTCAATTTCTTGACCTTATTTTATTAAATAAAAACACATTTGATTTATATGTATAGTATCAAATATCCAGGTCGTAGCTCATGACAACATTAAGTCATAATTCTCATTACAAACCGAGGGAAAATGAGGTGTTACAAAAGTAGTCTTATAGTTCTCCAAATAATTCACTATTGTTTGAAATTAAAGTTTGGAATGATGTCATTCTATGTCTATAGTAGTGGCTACAAATGATAGGGAACTTTTTAATCTATGAATCGATAGATCTTTATAAAAAAAATTATTAAGTTTATTTGAAAACTCGTTTTTCATTTCTTGCAATGCATGGCGCAATGGAGCCCAAATATGTTCAACACTAGTAAAAGTCACAAATAATGTAGGAGGACCAAGCTATCATATCATTGCAAACACATTTCTTTTCATATTTTTGAAATAGTCAAGTGGCATACATATTCTTGTGAGAGAATGATATGTGTAGGGGATTTTAATACTTTTTCAAGATTGTTTTTGTACTTGACATATTTGGAAACTATTTTTTCCCTTTTCCCCTAGATGGGGTGCTAGGGAGGAAAGATACTTCACTTGGAGAACCGTGAGACCATGTTCCATACTTGTAGACAGGCCATCGGGCAGCATCATAAATTGACAAGTCAACTCGTGCGAATTTGGTGGGAGTGTGCAAGATTTAATAGATATTTAAGGCTCGTACTATGGTTTCATTAATCGGCACCCATGTTTCATCATGAATTTGACTATTTTCAAGTTCTATTAGTCCATTGAATGGGTTTTTCAATCCATTTTACAACATCATGGCTCCGAGTGGAATTCATATCTCACTAGCATAATTCTCAATCGTGGAATTTTTGCGACCGTAAGGTTTCTTAACATGATAAAGGAAGAGGCCACGCTTTCCCACTACAGAGGCTCTGCTATGAATATATGTGATTTATCTATCCAGTGGGAATTTTCCATCCTATTTCCACCTAGCCATGGTTATAGTAGGGGCTCATCAATAGACTAAAGGGATCTCGACAAACTGAAGGACTCATCTCAACACCCGTCAATCGACGGGTGCAGCTAGATTCTTAGGCCTCTACAAATGAATACTGGGAGAAAATCCCAAAACATATTCAAGAGGAGATAGCAAATGTTGAGGATACATTTTGTGGGGAGTGAATCACCATCCATGACTGGGACATTGACACTGAAATGAGCAACTAGGTACTTGATATGGGAAGTTCCAAGGAAAGAGATACCTAATATTGGAAAATGGTGGACCTGTATTAGCACATTAAGAATTTTGTGGGGAAGGTTCTTCAGGATAGAGAAGAGGAATGTGAGGAAATCATAATGCAAATGGCCAAGGTGAGGCAACAACTCCAGGAAATCAGAGCTTACCTCCCTGACCGTGCTCAATAGAATGATGGTATGATGGTTGGAGACCCAAAACCTCTACATCACGAGAAATATACGAGGGCAAGTGGCCTCTCTCCAAAATAATTTCTAGTATGTTTGGAATTTTGAATATCCTCGGTAGTTTTTACAGGGTATATCTAGATAAATGTATAAAGGCAATCAGGTACCCAGACTGGTTTTACATCTTTACAAGTTGGTCTTTAATTCAGAATTTGTCTTAGAATCTATGGACATATAGCCTCTTCCATTATTGTTGGTTCAGTTTCCCTAGTGACAGGATGATAGTGTAGGACATATAGCCCCTCTCT
>ML778325.1:82213-106771 GCA_009831015.1 Picea engelmannii | reverse complement strand
TGCATAACTCATTAAGAGAAATCATATATGTTTTTGGTCTCTCTCTCTCTCTAGCTAATACTCGGGGCTAGGTATTGTTGTTTCATAACTCATTAAGTTAAATCATATATGTTTTTGGTCTCTCTCTCTCGAGCTAATACTCGGGGCTAGGTGTTGCATAACTCATTAAGAGCAATCATATCTGTTTTTGGTCAAACGTTTCTAGACAAATAGGTATTTTCGTGTTCTAATTTTCTTTTTAACATTACTACAATTGTCGTGGAGCCATATAAACCTCTAAGAAATACCACTTGAACTCTATCTAAATCTACAGGAACATTTATGATTGTACCAATAATTCAAATCTACACCTTTTTGTAACCAACTTTCCTTATATGTGAAAAGGCCATTCTTGGTGATACTAATTGTTCTTCTAAATGTTTAAAGGTTGCCACAAATGTTAATTTCTTGTTGTAGTGAATTTGTGAAGGCAATGCAAAGGAAAGCAATTCTTCATTAGAGATGTATTTTTTGCAATACTTGCAAATTTGTTCATTGAATCTGATGAATTTTATTGCTTTCCCATTACCAACAATGCAAAGGTTGATATGATATTATTGTCAACATCATCCAGGTCTTTTTGGAATTGCATGTGTTCACAACTAGCACATGCATGAGTCAATGTGTCTTCAATTGATTCTAAATATGCATGAATTGCTTTGATTGTCCTTGCATGGTTATTTTTTCTTTGATAGACAAAGTTTTCTTGTTTTTGTATTTATTATTTTAGATGTAATCCTATAAATGTCTTGTTGAGAATTTTGAAGCAATTGTTTTGTAACATTGTGCTAGTGACTTGTTCAAAGTGTTGAAATTACACATTTTGATTTAACCAACTAGGTAGTCTAGTACAACTATTTTCTTCTATGTTGTCATTCTCTAGTCTAACTTTAAGGATTTATTTGTAATTATCTAATCGGGCTCGAATAGAAGTGTTGGCCCTCGACCAAGTTTTGAGAGATCCTTGGTCAAGTTTGACCATTTTGGACTTCAACAGCCCATTGAAGGTAGAACGCAAGACGAAGCAGAGATCACGGGATCTCGGCCCCTTTTTGGGTCCTTTTTGGGATTTGGGAATATGTAACGGGTATGGGAATGTTGGCCCATGGGTTTACCCATGCTTAGGCCTATTTTGTAATATATAAATAGATGTCTAGGAGATGTAAGAAAAGAAGAAAAGAGGCATCTATGTGATGTTGTTCTAAGTGCAAGTGTGGCTTGTAAGTGCTCTGTGCATACTATGTGAGACTTGCAAAGCTAAGTGCAAGTCATTGTAATAGGTTGTGGAAGGCTGTGTACTTAGATATACTTGGGGAAGAAGGATCTAGCGAGCTGCGCAGATCTCCTATCCTATGCAGAGTAAGGTTTTGAGGCTCTGTGCATGTAACTAATTGACTGAAGACAATAAAGAAGAAGAGTTGGCGGACGTAGCCCCAGGGTGGGGGTGAACCACATAAATGTTGTGTTTCCATGCTTTGTGCAATGTCTTTATATGTTTATGTCTTTACTTGCTAATGTGCTTTGATATAGATAGATAGATTTGTTTATACTTTTTTCTTATGATGAATCTGGATGCTAGATCTGACCTCTGTGAACTTGCTTAGTGCTTGAATATGATAGATCTAATCTAATTCATTATGCTAAGTGCTTATATACATGAGATCTGGGTGAATGCTGCGATGCTCTGTTTTATCTGTGAAGTATATATTGGTTAGATATTGATGAAGGTTTACTACTAAGTGCTTTGTTAAGTATTACAATCACATATTTGTGTCCCAACTAAGGTTCCAGACACCTGAGTCCTGCAACCACCCCTGCCTCTACCTCGAGTGAGACTTCATCTACTTTGCAGGTGTTGTCGAAAGGGTCGGTAGTTAGGGTTTTGTTGGTGTGTTGTTGTAGTGTTGAACCCTGGGTCTACCCTTGTGCCAACAAATGGTTCCGTTTCCGGGACCTGAAACTGTGATTGTTGGGAATTAAGGAAGAAGAGGCTTTGTGCAAAGATTCGACTTGAAACTGAGAAATCTTTGTGCGTGGATCTGTTGCCCTAGTGTGTAGCGTTCTGCTTGAATTGTGAAGATTTGTACCAAGAAAAGAGGTCAAATCTGAAGAAAAGAGGTAAGATCTACAAGCTTTGTGCTCTGATAAAGGTAAGAATAGTGAAAAGTTCTAGATCTAAAGGTTTTGTGTTTTGTAGAAGTAAGATAAGTAGAATTTTTTGTTTCAAAAGTATGGATCTAGGTATGTTTGATAGATTTTGTCCTGGCTCGAAAACTAGGGTACTGGTAGATGAAAGAAGGTTTGACATCAGTGGATCTAATAAGAATAGTGAAAGATATGTTAAACCTATGCATAGAAAGAATATTTGGACTAACAAATGGACGCAAGATCCTAGAAAGAATTTTTTGCAAGTTAGCTACTACGATCCTAGTGCGCAGTACAAAAAGGGTTGGGGATCAGTTAAAATAAAGAGAGGATTAACCCTTTGTTACAGTTGCAGAAAACCAGGACATCTTGCTAAGGAATGCCCTGGGAGAAGACCTAATTGTCTCTGTTGTAAATCTATAGACCATGAAGTATTGGATTGCCCTAGAATAATTGCTAAAGTTGAAAGAATGAATCTAAACCAAGAAAACCCTAAGGCAAATCCCGAAACTAATATTATGGAAGAATCCCAGAAAGAATCAGAGAAAGTATTGCTACAGATGAGAGAAACCCTGAATGACCACCGACATGTCATATTATCAGAGATATTCAAAGAAAAATAATGCATTGAAGCAAGATTAGGAGACTTCGACATTTACTGTGTTCTGGATGAGGAAACATGGGTGAATGTTATGACAAAAAGAACCTGGGAACTTTTAGGAAAACCTGTTATGGTTCATTCATTGGGAGGAATAGGATTATTCAGAGGAAAAATGATAACCCTATGTGGGAAGCTCGCTCAGATACCTATGAATGTCAATGGAACTTTGACAGAAGAAGATTTTGAGATCATTAAATTTATTGAGGACAACACTCCATTTACCATGTTACTAGGAAGACTTTGGATTGAAAGAGATCAAGCCAGAAGAAAGGAAGAAGAAGAAGCTTAGAGAAGAAGAAGAAAGAGTTAAAAGATTTTATAACTAAAAGGATCGCACACTTGATTGAAGAACAGGAGAACAGATCACAGCGATTTAACAACAGTGACGTAGATATCAAAGTTGAAATAACACTAGAGGACCCACAGAAGACTGAAATACCTATCCTAGATAAAAAAGAAGTGTTACCCTTGAATCCTAGGAAGGAATCTCAACAGCGCGAAATCACTACCCGTTGCAAATGACCTGTTGTCGAGTTACCTATTTATCTCGTCATGCCATGCACCAAGAACACTTTTGCTAATCGTGAATTTGAGCCCGCAAAATTGTCGATTTTATATAGTTATCATTGCGCTATATTTCCTTCTACCCTATTGCAATGTCTAAGTTACTCCTCGAGATTTCCAACCTCGAGCATGTATGTCGGACAAAATCAATGCAGCAGAGAGTGTTGTCGAAGAAGTTATGATTGACCTCATGACTGAATGAGTCATGTCGATGTCTACAGGGGTACAATCATCATCGATGAGAGGATTGCAAGCCTCTCTGTCGACTGCTCGTGGAGCTGGGCCATCCTGACCATCAGATGAAAAGCGAACCAAGCACAGGGATGATCTAGTGAATTCCAAATTGATCCAGACTATATTACCCACCTACATACCACCTATGAGTGGCACAGTAAATCGAGATAGTGTGCCCAGATATTTCGAGTACACCTTGGTCACTGCGAACCTCCCGAAGGGGATCCGCACAGTTCGAGCAGACCAAGACAAGATTGCAGTGTTGAATTTCAGCAACTTCAACCTCGACGACTGAAATTTCTATAACATGCTCGCCCCACATAAGTACCTGACTAAAATGAAGGGGAATAATTCAAAGATAATCCCCCAGATGTGGACCCATAATCTCGCGTAGTCCACCCTGTTGAATGTCATGAAGATCCCACACTTCGGAAGACACCAAGAGGTGAATGCCTGTGTCAAGTTGTTGCTTTCTTGTTACCATGGCGGCTATTTGTGGCTAGACTGTCATATCATAGTTGATCTGACGCTGATCAATTGGATCACAGGGTTGAGTATGCAGGGACCTGATCCACAGGATTTTTATCTAGGAAAAGCCATGGATTGCACTCTAGCACAAAGGATCAAGGACACCTATGGCGATGTCAAGAAGGGGACGCGAGGCTACAAGGTAGCTTCTATCCATAGTGGCATAGTGCGCCTCACCTGTAAATTGATTGCAGGGAAGTTAGTAAGAAAGAACCGACCTACCCAAGTCACCGGCTTTGTAGTCGACCTCACAGGGAAGTGCACGGAAGGCCTACAGATGAACTGGGCGAAGTACCTGGTGAATCAATTGGAACTAGACTGCATAGAAGCACAAGATCAAGGTTACGAATTCCATTTTATTTGGATTTTGATCCTTATCGCATTCATCGCCTGGGATTTGTCGGAAGGTGCGACCTTCCCAGGGATGATTTTAGGGGCTAAATTTCGCTCATGGGCTAATTTTCCATGGTTTTTCCCAAAAAAAGATTCGCTATTCTAAAAATGATTCGCCCAAATTCTATAGGATAAAATTATTTTAACTTAAAAATCGCCAAAATTTTATACAAACTATATAAAATCTTTAGAAATTTGAATATTTTTACAAAAATGTCGCCAAACATTTATAGTTAGCATATGAAGGATTAGTAAGATTTACTAAGGTTTCTATGTTTTAAAATAAATTTCCATCCTTAAAATCACCTCTAGACCTTCCCTGACATCAAGCCATTTGAGTCGTTGGCCGCAACGTTCAGTACACTTTGGTATTCCAGCGATATGAACAAACAGTGGCAGTCAAATGTTGGTTTTCATACCTACTACGATCAGCTGAAGAGAGCCATTCAGTCCAATCCTCGCATGACTTTGAACACTCTACATCAGCTCCAGCCTTTGATGAAGTTCAGTGCAGATCGGCATTTCATTTATATTACAGTGCGCGTCAATGAACATAAGCAACAGCTTCAGTCCTACTACAAGCTGATGGAGGAGGACCTGGAGGAGATTACTAAGGAATGGTTCGCTTAACTCCTTATCCCTGCCAACCCCACAAAGATATCCGACATCGACATCCCATAAACTGCGCAGGATACACCCAGGCCTAGCAAGAAAAAGAAGACCAAAGAGGTCCAAGGATTAGACAGTGCATCCGTGAACACTGCTTCCATATCACCAGAGCAAGGAGGTGATGGCGAAGAGTTAGATGACAAAGAAGTCGAACATAAGCAAGGAGACGAGGTTGATCCCCTGAAGAAGAGGAAGGTTTCTCCTCCGAAACCTTCTTCCCGGAAGAAATCGAAAGCCTCCATGACCAAGATGCAGATTGTCCTCACCTCTAACGACTTCGACTTCCTCATAGCAGCCCTGAACAATGCTTCACTGTAAATAGCATAAAAACAAGAGGCCAAGCAGGAAGCAATGTATGATAGGATTGAAATCGAACTCTAAGGGGTCCAGCAGACACTACAGTCCAGCTATGTAGTCTCCACTGTACCTCTACCATTGGGAACACTAGAGCTGGGAGACGAGCCAACCCAACTCCATCGATTAGTTGATACAGTCGAAGCTCGCCTTCGATGAGCACGAGAGGAAATAGAAAAATCCACCCAAGCTTTGACACAAGTACAAGGAGTACTTGTAGAACAGCGCCAATCTACAGAATAGGAAAATATTGCCCTCCAAGCAAAGTTCGATGAAGAAAAAGCACAGATACAGCAAGGAAAAGAACATTTGCTCGTCAAGCAACTCAAAGTAAAGGAAGCAATCAACAGAGCACTTCGCTCTGTGAAAGTCGTCGAAATAAAGGCCGAAGATCGAGTTACACAGCAAGTAGAGTAGCTTGAAGAAGTGATCCAGCAGCTACAGCAATGCATCGCAGACTTAGAACTATGCGCAGTGCCCAAGACCCCACAGGATGTGAAGGACCAAAGAGAAGCAACTGCCAGGAGCGTAGTTGAGAGACTAAAGGCCCTTGCTATGGAATGAAAGTAGCTGAGTGATCGCAGTGCCTTGAAATATGAGCGACTTGCTGAGAGTCCATAATTAAGAGCACTGGAGTCGCAGCTCCAAGAGGCGAAGTATCAAGCCGAAACGATACAGGCACAGTTGAAGCTCCTGTTAGTTGTGGAACGAATGAAGAGATATCAAGAGCAACACACCGCCCAGCAGCAGATTCACGCTATTCAAAGCAAAGTTATGGAAGTAACTCAGAGACTCCAACCCGTGCAAGATAAGGCCTACCAATTGTTCACAGAAGTTGAAGGCCGAGGAGCAGAACTAGAGCAGGTTTTTAATGCAATTGAACAGCACCTGGAAGGACCTGTGAACGATGCAGACATCCAAGAGTTTGTTGAACAAGAGGTCGTAGCACATCAACAAGTCAAAGTAGCTCGAGCCAAGCTCAAGGCATTCGAAGCAAAACTTCCTACATTAGAGTGACTCGGGACGAGTCATAGGTGAGTGTTGGGGGCCTGTTGGCCCTCAACCAAGTTTTGAGAGATCCTTGATCAAGTTTGACCATTTTGGACTTTGACAGCCTGTCGAAGGCAGAGCACAATACAAAGCAGAGATCGTAAGATCTCGGCCCCTTTTTGGGTCCTTTTTGGGATTTGGGAATATGTAACGGGTATGGGAGTGTCGGCCCATGGGTTTATCCATGCTTAGGCCTATTTTGTAATATATAAATAGATGTCTAGGCGATGTAAGAAAAGAAGAAAAGAGGCATCTATGTGATGTTGTACTAAGTGCAAGTGTGGCTTGTAAGTGCTATGTGCATACTGTGTGAGACTTGTAGAGCTAAGTGCAAGTCATTGTAAGAGGTTGAGTAAGGTTGTGTACTTAGATCTACTCAGGGAAGGAGGATCTAGCGAGCTATGCAGATCTCTTGTCCTATGCGGAGTAAGGTTTTGAGGCTCTGTGCATGTAACTGATTGATTGAAGACAATAAAGAAGAAGAGTTGGTGGACGTAGCCCCAGGGTGGGAGTGAACCACGTAAATGTTGTGTTGCCCTGCTTTGTGAGATGTCTTGATATGTTTATGTCTTTACTTGCGAAAGTGCTTTGATATAGGTAGATAGATCTGTTTATACTTTGTGCTTATGATGAATCTGGATGCTAGATATGACCTCTGTGAACTTGCTTAGTGCTTGAATATGCTAGATATAATCTAATTCATTATGCTAAGTGCTTAGATACATTAGATCTAGGTGAATGCTGCGATGCTTGGTTTTATCTACGGAGTAGATATTGGTTAGATATTGATGAAGGTTTACTGCTAAGTGCTCTGTTAAGTATTATAATCACATATATGTGTCCCAGCTAAGGTTGCAGACACCTGAGTCTTGCAACCACCCCTGACTCTACCTCGCGTGAGACTTCATCTGCTTCGCAGGTGTTGTCGAATGGGTCGGTAGTTAGGGTTTTGTTGGTGCATTGTTGTAGCGTTGAACCCTAGGTTTGTCCCTGTGCCAACAAGAGGTATTTGTTTCTTCAATAAATATAGTCGAAGTAGTATCTTTAGAGTGCATTTGAAGCAATGGTTGGAAATGTGAATGCAAGCAACTTAGAAGAAATGCATCAGATAGAGCACTTTTGAGGAATCGCGTGTTGAATGGAATCTTAGGGTAATTGTTTGTGATTCAGTACTCCAAATGTATATGTTAATTTTGAGCAACTCACATAGCCATTGAATTGCAAATTCACCTCCTTCTATGTTACCATATTTATACAACTTTGACAAGTTGATGATATAACCTTCCCAATTAGCAATAAATTGTTTTTTATAATGATTGTATCACCAAGGTATATATTCAAGCACTTAATTTCCCTATTGTCCTTTGCAATGAAGAAATTGTAAAAATTTTGTGCAATTAGTTTTCTCAAAGGAGGCACATCGAACCATGATGTTAATTTACAAATAGATTCAAATAATGAATCATGACAATCATCGGTGATAGAACTAGTTATGTAAAGTTGTTGCTTTAAGAGTTTTTGTTCAATAGACGACGTGTTCATCTGAGCAATTGAAAGTTGATCTGCATATACACATGGAGTAAATAGTTGAAATAAGTATCTCATGGTCTCTATTGATTATATGAAAAAAGTGGCGCAAAGTGATCACATGATAGATTTTGATCATGGAACAAAAGGTTTATTCATATTCAAATTTTCCAGTGTTGAAATAAAGGTATTGTGTCCTTTTTGCAAATGACCAAACAAAACTTGGAAGAGACAACCATCTAGAAATCCACTTAATGAAGAAAATATCACCCCACAAGCCATGTTCACAATGTTGGTGTAATGGAGAAGTAGACAAGAACATTCTATGCAAATATGTCTCAACATCATTTACATTGTGCATCTTCTCTAGGAAATCAATAGTCAATTCTTCTCTCGACAATAGAGATGCAATATCTTGATGATATAAACTAGCTCAAAAGTGATTCATTATTCCTTTCCTTATCTCAATAGGCATGTAATGAAAATGTATCAAAACCACCAATGCACCAAACAAGCAATTTCTTGGTTTATAGTGTAAATTTTGCAATCAAAATAGATTAAATGTACCTAACATGCGATCAATTTCTTGGGCATTTGATCCATGTATTGCAAAAGAATTTGGTGCATTGAGGTAAATTGTTTCATTGAAGGTTTGTTCCTCTTAATATATAAACCATGTTGTAGGAGGGGTAGGATTCAATGAAGTAGGCTCAATAGACAAATGGGAAATTGTGACAAAAGGGTCAAATGGCTTTGACATGTCAAATAGATGTGTCTACAAAAATGCAAGTGTTAGTAACTAAACCTATCACATAAATGAAAGAGTGGAGATCCAAAAGTGAAACAATATTATAGAATTTGGTATAAGTAGAAAGAAAATTGCAATAAAGAACACAAAAACTTCTTTCAAGCATATGTGTATAACAAAAAAGAGACACATTTATGTAATGCAAGACAATGGCAATTTGCAATAGGATGTGCAAAAATATATGAGACATTGAACCCAAAACACACTAGTTTTTTTTGCTTGTTTGTTATGGAAGAACCAAGCAAACCCAAGAATTTTGTTACTACAAGAAGTGCATTTGCAATTTGTAACATGATTCTTTAATAATTTATTACAAATTGCAATTCTATTGATTCAATATCAAGCACAAGAAAGCAACATTTGCAAAATATGTTTATTTGTGCTAATGTAACACTTCTCCTTAATCACGTAAAAACAAAAGAACAAACACACAAGTATGCAGTAGAATAAAGCATATTGCCATGATGTCGATGGAAAACAAAGTATATGTGAACATTTAGAAATGAATATGTCGTGAAATAGCAAGAGGAATCAGAGCGAGTAACTATTCAAGAATGACCATTAGAACCATTAAGTTAAAATTCCTATTAAAAATTTAGAATATATGGCAAAGTAAAAACAAGATCTTGTATTGAGACCAAATTTGAGATAGACTTTTTGACGTTAATAAGAACATTAGCTAATATGTTATATTTGCAAGAAATACAAACTTGTTGAATTTTAGAACAAAGTAGGCTTGCAGAAAAGTACAAATGCTTGTCAACATTTGAACTTTGTGGCATTTTTACATGTTACAAAAAAGACAATAACAATTGGGAAAAAATGCAGTTATGTGACCAAGCATATAGAATCAATTGTCATCTGATTTCGATTCAATAATGCTATAATCAAGCTAGCAAATACCTATAGTGCACCACATGGGGATGTTTTCTTATTCATGTCGACTATAACGAAAGACAGTCTACAACATGAACACATATAAAAATGATGTATTACAACAATATATCATGAAAAAGAAAGGTAATGAGCAACCTAGAGTTATAGTTCTTCTCAAATGGAATCCAAGAAAATAAAGTCAAAGCAAGCATTTGTGATAACTTATATTATAGTCATTGGTCGGGTCGTGTTGAAATTTAATATTTGAAAATATCTTGTATAATTTTCTAGCTAGAATATTCAGTGGATATCGTTAAGTATAGATAGTGAATCATGGAGTGCCATAGACAACCATGATGGGAATTGCCAAAGATTTTTTTGAAATGCCCCTAGAAGACCAAGCATGCCTCTACATAGAGGACTAAGACAAGCTAATTCGACTTTGTATAAGCTTTGATATTTGCAACGAAACAATACATAACTAGAGTGATTATCAACTCCATGTCCCTTGTCATGCTTTGCAGGAAGTCATGGGCTCTTGGCCTTAAAACTTGTTGCCTATCGGTAAAAAAAATCTACAAATTTAAAGGTATTAAAAGATTTATTGACAACCATAATTTTTATTTATTTCTCTAGTCACTTATTTTTAATCTAATTTTGAATTTATATATGGTCAAATGGTAAACGTAATATTTTGGTTCTCCAATTTCTATAATTTTAATCTAATTTTGAAGTTATATACGATTAAATGGTAAATGTAATTTTTTGGTTCTCCAATTTATAAATTAAGGACCAGATTTCCAACAAATGAATGATAAGAATGAACATTTTTCCTCATGAACATGTTTCCTTTCCACTTTCACTATGGACCAAAACTTATGTGAGTGGAGAAGACAATGGATTTTCCAAAAATGGATGGAGTGAAAAAACACCCTTTGCATAATGGGCTAATATTTTGGTTTTTTTTCAAGATTACATAATCTCGATGTAATAATTGAATTTATAAGAATTTAGGGCTTTAATATTTTTTAATGGTGAATTAATTTTAATAGAAAAAAATTTGGCTTTTAAAATTATGGCCCTTTTTATTAACAAAAGATTGATTTTGAAAAAAAATAAAAAGATGATGATGATGATGTCACTGCCAAGCCAAACACCACCAAATTGGTTTATGAGACCCCTTTGTGGCCAAACACCAAATTGGTGATGGTGATGATGATGATGATGTCACTGCCAAGCCAAACACCAAATTGGTTTATGAGACCCCTTTGTGGCCAAACACCAAATTGGTGTATGAGACCCCCTTGTTTGTGGGACAAGTGATCCCCTCCATGCAACTGCTAAAGTCTACGGAGGTGTACATACCCTACCCCCCTTGGATTTGAATTTGTGACCTCCAAGAAGAAAACACATGTTCTTAATCATTAGGCCCACTCAAGTTGTATTTCACAAATTTGATTATTTTGATTAATATGTTAATTTCTTTTTGTAAGCTATCTAATCTATATTAAAATATTACTGACAAAAATACGAATGTCCTACTGCTAGCATGTCACATGGGAAACCAAACCAGCAGTAGAACAATTGTTTCTTCAGACTTACTAAGAATTTATCAAAAAATATGTTGTCTCTAAGAACAATATGTTTGTTACAAAAACTGTGAACCCTGGGAACTACATGTCTAGCTTCTATCTGATGTTTTTCAACCTATCTACAACAACTATGAAGAAAATGTACAACTGAGAGACTAAACATAGGAAATTGAGTTGGAGGGGAGAGGATATTATTCCCCGACACCTATGGGGTTCCTTTGTTGGGGTTGTTGAAGTTGATGCCCGTCTTCTAAGCTAGAAGGGAGACTTTTTTCCAACACTTTGATTTGGAGTTGGATGTATTCCAACTGCATAGAGAGTTCATTGTGGGAAACCTGTTTGTCTGTCAGTGCTCTGCCCAAAATTGCATTCATATGCCAATATAAATATATAGTTATATAGTATTTAGTCTCTTGTGACCAAGATGACCTTGTATCTAAGATCCAAGCAGTCATTTCTACATCAATTTCACTGTCCGGGGTTGAAATCCTTTCCAGATGAATGTCCTCTTCTAGAATTTCCAAAGCAACACACGTTTTCGGCAAGGTATGAGTGGAGAAGTTCTCGACCGCCATTACTACTTCATGTTGAGCTTGAGGAAGTAGTAGGCGATGACACAAAGTCCTTCCTCTTCTATCAGTCCTCCCTCTGACCATATTATCACTCCAGTTACCAATGTTGCCTCAGGGACAGAAAGAAGAGATCCACACCAGTGAGCGCCAACCACACACTAAGAGCCTATCATGCCCTGAGTCAACCACACTGATAAACATAACTTTAACATTGCCAAACCTTTGAACATGTAACCCTATTTTAGGGCCTCAATCGTCTCCTTTCGTCATAATGCCATATCCCTAAGCATTCATACCTTCAAATTCATTATGGTTTTAATGTCAATGCATCTAGATGAGTGCTTCGATTTCTAGCCATTGTGGAAAGTGTCCAGGGAGGGTTGTCATCTCCAGTCGAGCTCGAGTACGACCAGACTCGATGTTATGCTAAATTAACCTTTCACTTGTGTGCATATCCCTACAACGATTACTGCCATTACTCTCCCTCATACCTCGCTCGAAATCCAACTCGATCGCTTTGAATGCCCGATCAGTCATATTAATTGTTTGCATGAGGGGGGATTGGAGGTAGATCCGAGTGGAGCATTGGAGTGCATGTCAACCCAACACGTGATCTCCACTGGCCATGGGACTGACACGTCATTGTCGATAATCACTCAAATCAGAGATGATTAATATATTAATTACTTATAACTAAAAAATTAATATATTAATTTAACCAAAAAAATAATAAATTTAATATGTTAATTTAACTTTGCAAGAAAAGCTAAACTATGAGAAAGTTAATATACTAATATTTTGAAGATTTTATAGTAGATGGAAGAAAAAGTTAATATGCTAATATTTTGAAGATTCTAAAGTAGATGGAAGTAATGAAAACATTATATTTCAAACTTGTAAGAAACCATAACACTTACGTGTAAGAAACAATAACACTCACCTCACGTATATAGCTAACTTATGAGAAGAATATGAGGGAATAATAACAACACTCTACCTTGAATCGTTTGGTAGGTAAGCTCTTTTTTAGAAGTCCTATCGCATTTAGGTTGCACATATAAATTTTATTAGCTTTGTAAAAATGCTTTGTAATTTAATGTGAGTCAAAATAAATTTATTTTATTTATTATTTTAATGCATGTGGGAGAGATTATTTACTTGGATAATTTAAATGAAAAAAAATCAAATCAACTTTACGTGTTTACGTGAAGTTTTATTATTTGCTTGTGTTTTATTTTAGAAAATTATGGGTTCAAATTTAGAGGGGGTTTAGGGTATATATACCTCCGTAAATTTCAGCAGTCAAATCGCTACACGGAGAGAGTCCATTGTCCCACAAACAAAAGAGTCTCATATACCAATTTAATGTTTGACTTGATTGTGATCTTAAAATTAGATTATTATTATTATAGAAAGCATGTACCCATGCCTCCATTCAACTTGATGTGAACCTCACCCTTTTCATCTAGTTAAACTATAATAGATAACATGAACCAATGCCTCCAGTTTTTTAACAACTCCCTAAATACATAAAAACTAAAACCATTTAACATATTTTAATTCAGCTTAATCTCATTATAGGGGATCACATGGAAGTATGTTATGAAATCTGTATTCAAACCTTATGAAATTTGAACAACTATTCCCTAGTATAACATAGTTATACTATCCCCTCACCTCTTTTTCATTATCACTAGATTGTGGATCTGCCCTTTTAAGTTTGAATCTGCAATTCACGTGATGACCAGGTAACCACACCACATTCTTTAAACAAAGGAAGAAAATGTTTGACTTCAAGGGATTAATTTGTAAAATATAAGATGGAATATGTATGGTAATTGATCAAGTCCAAATTTGAAAGATATGTTTATTTGTGTATCCTATGCTCCCCACCTCACATTTCACCCGAATAATAAAAAATTGAATAGACCAATTGAAAACCTAGTGTTATGATAACTAAATAAATGAATCACATACAAGTATAGGGTACAAGTTGGGAACCATCCAAGAAATATGCTATGATATAAGTGTTTTCACTAACTCTTTATGAAAGATTGTATACAAATAGATATTCACACAAAAAAAAATTAAGTTTTAATCTACATACTATGTAAACCCATGAAGGAAAGGATCTATTGAAATATGCAATTTTAAATAGGTTTATGACTAAATTTAAGTTAATGTGAATTTGTTTACAAATGCACAAAAAAATAGAGGAAATAGTAAGAACAAATTATCTTGATTTCATATCCACTATACACAAAACAGTCAAATGGAGGGTTTCCAATGCCAAAATCGACAAGTGCAAAACAACATTACCTTTTATTCTCGGCTTTGAAACCTCACCCATTGTTTCAGCGTAAAGTCCTTTTAACCGAGCTTCTTGATAACCTATCAATGTTGATTTGCCTACTGAAAATTTTGGTTGGATTTTAGGAAAAATTGATTAGAAAATATGCTCATAAAAACTCCAAAAAGTCGAACGTTTAGACTACGAGTTAAATGCACCTTGAATTCACTATGAAATAAGGTTGATGCATTAATGCCAATAAGCATCACAAGATGTTTTCATATCATAATTGGACTAAGAGGGCACTAAATAGAGATTGATTAGAGTGGCTAGATCAATAATATAACACATATTAACAACTCACATCTATGTGTAAAAACAAATCCACACAAAATGAGCTTTTACCAGGTGTGTATATCAATATAAGCGATAAGCATAGTTGCACGAGAATTGCTCCCGGCATCTCCATCATCTCTTAAACTCGTTTCTGACATTTTGAGGGCTTGGGAACCGGTACAAAACATCCTCAATAGGTTGGGAATTGTTTTGGGAACTTTGGAGCTTTTGGGGAGCTTCAACATCAAGGAAATGGGAGCTTGGGAACATGTTTCCGAAATAGAGAACTTTAAATTAAAATTAAAATTAAAAATTTTGGTATTAATAAGTACCAATTTTCGATATTATTAAATTAAAATGTAAATATTTTTATTCCATTATTATATTATTCAAAATATAACTATAAAACAAAGACTAAACTACAAGTAAATATTATTTCAAAAATTATTTAAATAAATTTTTTTAGTAATACTCATTTTATAGTTGTGGATATGAAAAACTTTTAATGCATGTATGTTTTCCTTCGAGCCCAAACTAAACATGAAAGTCGAATAAATCAATACCCTCTCCATGGAAAACATTTCCTCCAGTATGTTGTTGCTATCAACCAACCTTATCATTGACTTTTATTGTAATATGAATCAACCAACCATATCATTGAATTTTATTGTAATATGAATCAACCAACCATATCATTGACTTTTATTGTATTTTCATATTACAAGAGTAATACTATTTAGCTTTTTCCAATCACAAGGAGCACAAAGGTGATCTTTTCTCTGTCGGAAAATTTGTGAACAAAGAAATAACCTTCTAGCAAATTTAACCATTTTTTCAAAGCATCCACATCGATTTGACCTTGAAATACGAAATATAAAACTTAACTTGTACAATGAATGGAGTAGTGTCTCCAAAGAGACTGCTTGACGAATACGTGCCTCTTATTGTCGTCGTTGAATGATTTGGGAAAAATTCTCCAACATCCCATTCCTCTGTTGTGCAAGGACTTCCATGAGCAACAGTTTGATGGGATTTTTTGCTCCCACGTTTCTCTTTTCTTCTACCATGGGAGGTTGCTTGGGCTGGCGAGAGTGGTTGTCCTCAAGAGAAACTAGTTCAAGACCCAACTCTCTATACCTTAACCTCATCGGGGACATGCACTAAGAAGCGACAAGGAGTAGCCTGCTCTAATACCACTGATTTGGATTATTTTGAGAATAAAATGAAGGTAGAGATACAACAATGAAATATACAAAGACATTGCAATAAACACAAAGATACAGTAATGCACAATTTTTATCAATGAGAACAATGTACAGAAACTGTAAAATTACAAAGTGAATAACTCGCTAGAATGGTGGTGGCTTATCTCTAAGAAGAGATGTGATGGATACGCTCATTCGCAAGAAGATGATGATGTTTACAATGAGGCTCTAGATACCTTTGTAACATAAAAAAAAATCCAAAACCCTAACCCCAAAAGAAAAAATGCCAAAAGGTTTGCGGGCCCCGATGGGGGTAGTTGGTATGTCAACTTCACAAGGGCGTAACTTTTGCATACGATATTCGTTTATGGCGCATGGTAGCTCGTTTGAAAGGTCTATCCGAGGACTACACATTTTGTTTCCACTCTCTAGCTAAATTATTTAGTATGACTATGGTGGGTCAAAAAAAATGTTGTTTAGGGCCTCAAAACGACCCCAAAAGTTTAGGACGCGAAAAGCTATAAAAAAATTGTCAAGGTTGAAACCCCTGTTTTGAGCCAGTGGAATAGGTGGGTGACCACCAATTTCCTCTTGGATCAATCAATACCCTCTCCATGGCAAGCATTTCCACCAATATGTTGTTGCTATCAACCAACCATATCATTGACTTTTATTGCAATATGAATCAACCAACCATATCATTAACTTTTATTGTATTTTCATATTACAAGAGTAACACTATTTAGCTTTTTCCAATAACAAGGAGCACAAAGGTGATATTTTCTTTGTCGGAAAAATTGTGAACAGAGAAATAACCTTCTAGCAAATTCAACCATTTTTTCAAAGCATTCGCATCGATGTGACCTTCAAATACAAAATATCAAAATTAACTCATACCTTTAATGGATTAGCGTCTCCCAAGTGACTGCTTGACGAAGACAGGCCTCTTATTGTCGGCAATCATTGAATGATTTGGGCAAAATTCTCCAACATCTTGTTTCTCTGTTGCACGAGGGATTCCACGAGCAACAGCTTGATGGGATATTTTTCTCCCATGTCTCTCTCTTCTTCTACCATGAGAGGTTGCTTGGGCTGGCGAGAGTGGTTGTCCTCAAGAGAAACTAGCTCGAGACCCAACTCTCTATACCCTAACCTCGTCGAGGACATGCACTAAGAAATGACAAGGAATGGCCTGCTCTAATACCATTGATTTGGATTATTTTGAGAACGAAATGAAGGCAGAGATACAACAATGAAATATATAGAGATATTGCAATAAACACAGAGATACAGTAATGCACAATTTTTATTAATGAGAGCAATGTATAGAAACTGTAAAATTACAGAGTGAATGACTCGCTAGAATGGTGGTAGCTTATCTCTAAGAAGAGACATGATGGCCATGATCATTCGCAAGAAGATGATGATGTTTACAATGAGGCTCTAAATACCTTTTTAACATAAAGAAAATCCAAAACCTTAACCCCAGAAGATTAAATGCCAAAAGGTTTACGGGCCTCGATGGGGGTAGTTGGTACGTCAACTTTACAAGGGCGTAACTTTTGCATACGATCTATGTTTGTGGCGCATGATAGCTCATTTGAAAGGTCTATCCGAGGACTACACATTTTGTTGTCACACTCTAGCTAAAGCCTAGAGTGTGACTATGGCGGGCCAAGAAAACGTTGTTTAGGGCCTCAAAACGACCCCAGAAATTTAGGACCCAAAAAGCTGTAAAAAAATTGTCAAGGTGGAAACTCTTGTTTTGAGCCAGTGGAATAGGTGGGTGGCCATCGATTTATACGCGCATGAACTTGTTGAGTCTCAAACTCTGGGATTCTCATTTATCATACTTTTGCTACTTACCTCCAGTCGGTCTGCTTCCCTTGTAAATAGAGATGCACCCAGAAGCCTTCACCACATCTAATTCCTCCAGAGAGATGTAACATGCCCTGTCAATCCTTTTGGTTTGATCCAGCAGAGGGAGCGAATCCCACTCCTCCTCCCATGCACACCTACGGACGGTGACATCATGCGGAAGCCCTGCGCTTCCATCTTCTTAGTGACATGTGACTCATTCAAGCGGGCGAGTCTTTTCTAAATCCTCAGCACTCAAACATTCCATGACTCTGCCAGTGCCCATAAAGATGCAGAGTACCAACACAGACCCCGTGCACCCACCTTTACTTTTTTCTGCTCTCCTTTGATGTTTTTCCCACCTGACCTCTCATGGAGGAACTCCATTTCCGGATCCAGAGCTAGGTGATGAAAAGGCAGAAGCGAGAGCAGGGACAAACATCGTATTCCAAGGTACGTAGGGGCATTGTAAGCAATTAGATTTACAATTAGATTGATTAGAGGTCCTCATTCTCTTCCTCGCGGAGCTACTTAACACTTCCTTCCTTTTAACACTTCCTTCCTTTAGACCATCGAGCTTCTTTGGTGGTCATCCTCTTTGTTTCCTGTGTAGGTGGGAACAGACGCAGGTGAGTCGTTCTCAGTTTCAATCCTAGATTTTCCCTCCCTCCCAACTATTATTTCACTTCTTTGGTGGCCATCGTCTTTGTTTCATGTGCAGGCGAGAACAGACGCAGGTGAGCCGTTCTCAGTTTCAGTCTAAGCTTATGCCAATTTGAGTAGGACCTTTGCTAGGAGCTTACACCAGTTACTGGGACATGGAGACCCACCTTTTAAGGGTTCCCGGGGGCACAACATGATCACCTTGGAAGACATTTATAGACTGAGAGGGGTGCCTATTATTGGACATACACCCTCACAAATAGAGGTGGATAGAAACGCAGTCTGGGTGGCCTTGACAAGGGCAGAGCTTACAAGACAATTGGATGAGAGGATGGGCTTGAGGCTGGAAATCTATGCCTACATGATCGCCGGTCACCAAAGGAAGGTGATCATGGCAGTACCCCATGAATTAATTGTTTTGCCCCGCACCCTCAATCTTACGATGAACCATCCTGCAAAGTAGCTATATCTGCTCTGCTTAAGAATAATCCGCAAGGTTAGACTTACACCTATAAGGTTAGACTTACACCTATTGACAATGGGCACAATTAATGATTTTTTAACCTTATTTAACCTTAAATAACCTTAAACCATAATCTGATGGCTATGCATTGAAGATGCTGGCATATTTTTAGATGTTGGCATATTCTTAGTCGTCCTCCAAAATCAATGGGTCAGATTTATTGTTCATAACCTTTTTTTAGATGCTGGCATATTCTTAGTCGTCCTCCAAAATGAATGGGTCAGATTTATTGTTCATAACTTTTTTGCATTTATCAAAGCATCCATTAACATGTTTACTTTTTAACATTTACCTAATCACATTAAAAAATTACTGTAAGGATATATAATTACCACTTAATTTTTAAATAATTAAGTAGGATTAAACCATACAGCCAAACGTTTCATATTACCACCGACGGATTACCAATTACCACAGAGGTTTTATGACAAGTGTTCTCAGCAGATACCTTTCAGCCTATACCTTTTAGCGTTTTCAACCGCGAGTTAGCGGCTGTGCTAGTATAAACCCTTTTGCAATATGCTTAACAATAACCCTTACTAACAAGAGCTTAGCTCCTTGAGTTGCCGAGGAAGTTGTGTTCCTCATCATTTCCAAGGCTTCTCTGAAGTTTTCCTTATGTGTTTAGCATAAAGCTTGGGAGCACTAGGGCCTGCTCCGCTGATGTGAACATATTGTAATATGAAGTATTGCTTTCCGCTTTTCACAGTTGCTTGGGTGGCACAAATGTTATCCCTCGTACTCTGCTATTGCCACCCACAGTACTATTGTTATTTCCTTCCTCGTATTAGCACTCATTGTATTCTCTCGTAACGAACCTTCCTGGCCTTGAGGTTACCCATCCTGGATCAATCCAAGATTTGATTCAGAGCGCACACCCATTTGCTAAAGCGCGAGGCACACACCTCTAGTTCCGCCCGGGCGATCAATATCCAATTGGGTAATAATTACATGGCTTTACCCCATCTCTATCCAATCCGAGCCTCGAGGGGATAAGAAAATATGAGCCTCGAACGGTTGGATTTGATGGCACGGGTTCAGGGCACTTCAGCGTTTCAGCCTGTTACTATTAGGTTAGCCCATTGGGGCAGATCACGATATTCTATGCCAGCTATTTATTAGGTCAGATAACTTTATAATGTTTCTTTAGTTACGTCAAAAGGTGTATATCTATTTACAATGGGCAGATTTAATAGGGGTTTAGTGCTTAATAAGTTTTCTATGTACAGGATTAAATATGGCTGGAATACTCTTAGTAGTCACACCAAATAAATGTCTGTGATTTCAATCATTAACTTCCTAGCTATTATAAAGACATCTGTTTATGTGTTTACTTTTTTACATCTTATCAACGTTTCGACGTTGATCAACCACAAGTATGTGGCTGTGCTAGTTTCTCTATATACCTGTCGAATAAATACCATTTTTTTTTTTATTATTGTGAGAAAGAGCAGAATCCAATTCTATGATTAGGGCTAGCCCTGTTCAATCAGACAACACCATAATCTTGGTTAAAAAGCGATATGGTTCGAAGTTGGAGAAAGCGGTGGCTATCTTGTTTCTCGGCAACAGATATATATCTTTAATCTTCAAATTCATAACAACATAAAAATGCTTGGAAACATAAGAAAAATAAGAATAATCAGAGCTGAAATTTGTCCAAAACGATCCAGTTAAACACAAACGGATGTTGCTACGTATGCTCCTCAAATAAATTTCTATTCTAGTTCCTATCAAATTTTATATTCGATGGGTAATTTCGTTGTCCTCGGCGAGCAGAAAGTATTGGACTCCATTTTCAAACTATTATTTCATATTGCCTTTCTGGCTTCCTGCGTTTTTTCCCACATCAACAGAAGAAGAGGAGAGTTGCAGCAGCAAAATTTGACCATGTATTTTTCCGAGAAAGAAGTCCTTCCTCCTGGTACCGGTGTTGGTCTATTAAAATAATTTTTTTAACTTTTATAATTTTTTCGTCATTAATTCTAATTTCAATATAAAGACCAACTTTTGGATATCTATATAAATTGAGTCCTTGGAAATATACCATAATCATTAAATTAAACATGTTTTATACTTTTATTTAACTTTTATATTATAATAATATTTTTATTGATATTCTACTTATTTTATTTTTTAATTTCAAAATGAACTCCTAAAACACTAATGTTGCCACATATAAAAACTTTTAAATTTAAATCATTGAATTGTCACATACCAAATTAAATTGTTTTAGTTTTCTAATTGAAATCTGTTTTTCATATTAATGTTTTCAATATATGGCTTCTCAGCACCCACACAAGAAGACAATGAACCATGGCAATGGACGCAATCATGATAATGACAAGAAGAGTAAGGAGTAGGAGGCAGCAAAGAAGGTTTTTCTCTATTCATAATAGTTTATAACACATAGTTTATAACACATAGCTTAATGTTTTTGCAGTTATTTCTCTTGTTTTTTATACAACATGCACTCATATAACTAGTTTTTTGCTAGTATTTTTTTTGTTATTATCAACTATATATCTAAGTTTTACTTTATTAGTAAAATAATATGTCTACAATTTTTATGGAGTTAATTTTAAATATATATAAAGAGGATATATAAATATATATGAAGTTAATTTTAAATGTATATGAAGAGGATATACATCTAAGTTTTACTTCATTAGTAAAATAATGTCTGCAATTTTTATGGAGTTAATTTTAAATGTATATGAAGAGGATATATAAATATATATGGAGTTAATTTTAAATGTATATGAAGAGGATATATAAATATATATACGGAGAGGATATAATTTCTAATTATTTTTATATTATATTGTTTTTCTATTATTTTATTATATATTTTTTATTGTTTTATTTTTAAAAGATGTTTCTTATATATGAAAATATTTTTGAATACTTTTTTAGTAAATGGGGTAAATCTTATGTCTTGATTTTAAAGTCTAATGCTAAAGCAATTAAGAGTAAAATCTTTGATGTTCCTAATTTTGAGAGAGATCTCACACTCAACCTTATGTTTACCTCATGACTTAATAGTCCTTGTCGAAGGCGTAGAGGGACTATAACGATAGATAAATTGTTGACTTCATATTAACTTGCCCTTTGACTATAAATTTTTGCACAGTCTCTATTGTTAGAAGTAGAGAATAGAAAGCATTATTTTTTATATAATAAAAAATAATTATGTGTCATCATCTCATTGGAGAATAGATTCAAAGTCTTATTGTCAGCTTCGCTATTCCCAATGTTTTAAATGTTTAGATATCCAAAGTTTTGAGCATCGACGCTCTTTCTGAATTTTTTTTATTTTTATTGAAATGTTTACATACCGAAAGTTTTGAGCATTGACACTCTTTTTGAGGTACTTGAATAGGCCTCACAACTTAAATGTTTACATAGTGCGAGGCCCTTAAACAGACCTGACAACCTTAAATGTTTACTTAAATAGGCCTGTCTCAGTGAATTTTTCCTCCAATTTTTGCATACAATCTTACAGTGAATTTGGGAAATATTGTTGTCCACTGCCACTCGCATAGTCACCATATGTTTCATATTTCTTCTATGTTTGGAATGCAATTTAGTCATCATTGAAAATATATATATTCTTTACTGGTTCATTGGTTTCTTCTTGTTCACTAGTTCGTTGGTTCGTTGGTTGTTGCTTGTTGTTGTTTGGTTCAACTTTGCAAGGTTGAAGTCTTGCACCTGCGGTTGGACCTATTGGTGCTTTCTCACTAGTTTGTTGCTTGCTACTTGCTTTTGTTTGCTTCAACTTTGCAAGATTGGAGTCCTGCACCCGCAGTTGGAGTTGTTTTTGCACTTTGTAGGGTTCAAATCCTACACCCGCAATTGGACCTGTGATTGTGTCGTTCATCATTGACGAGTAAGTTGCAATACCATAGTTTCATTTGTATTTGTTGTTTACCTTTCACTGTTTACAGTTTGCAAGTAAGAATGTTTAAGTATTCATTCATCGTTCTTATCCTGCAGACTTTCCATAAAGGTTGGCATATCTTTTCCTCCTGCTCTTAAATTTTCCTCCAATTTTTTCCTGAAACTCTGCACCATGTGCATGCCAATGTCATCTGCACAACTTCGGCTGTAATTTTTCTAGCATTACAAATCTCGGTCCTTTTCCGTATGTGACGAAGTGGAAATCTAATGCCTCAATTGAATAAGGAAATTTTTTAGCCTTCCCACCTTTCCCTCAATGATATTCCCGCCTTTCCCGGGAATGAGTACCTACCTATCCCGTACAGGAATCGAACCTGTGTCTTTCACATGAAAATACGATGTCAAGCTTGTTGCCTTTGCAAAATGTTCTTGTAGAAGAAAATTGCAAGTAGGTGTAGAAGGGATAAGTATGATACAACGATAACCAAGCTACAACAAAATTGCACACCATTGTTGGGCATTATCCATCTTTATCGGTGACATATTTCAGTAAGTTATAAAGAAAAAAATTCTAGGACCTGGAATGCAAATCCTGGGTAATTCCAAGACCTGTTATTGCACTTTGCAGGGTTAAAATCATGCACTCGCAATTGGACCTACAATTATGTTGTTCATCATTGACGAGTAAGTTTCAATACCATAGTTTCATTCGTATTTGTTCTTTATTGTTTACTATTTACAGTTTGCAAGTAAGAATGTTTAGGTATTTATTCATCATTCTTATCCTGTAGACTTTCCATAGAGGTTGGCATATCTTTTCCTCCTACTCTTAAATTTTGCTCCAATTTTTTCCCCAAACTCTACACCATATGTATGCCAATGTCGTCTGCACAACTCCGGATGTCATTTTTTCTAGCATTACAAATCTCAGTCCTTTGCCTTATGTGACGAAGTGGAAATCTAACGCCTCAAATGAATAAGGAAATTATTTATCCTTCCCACCATGCCCTCGATGATATTCCCACCTTTCCCGAGAATCAATACCTAGATGCCTTTGCAAAATGTTCTTGTAGAAGAAAATTGCAGGTAGGTGTAGAAGGGCTAAGTATGATCCAAAGGTAACTAAGATGCATCAAAATTGCACACCATTGTCAGGCATTATCCATCTTTATCGGTGGCATATTTCAGTAAGGTATAAAGAGAAAGTTCCAGGACCTGAAATCCAAATCATGTGTAAAGGATGATGATAAAACACAAAACGAGCAGGGTCCAAACATTACTGTTGATTTTGAAGTATCCTCCCATATGATAAATAGAACTCTTATAAGAGTTCAGACTTCCAATAATTGTTGAGAAGACGAAAAAAATATTGTTAAACTGTCAAATTTCTTTTGGCCAACGGGATTGACACACAAAAAATTGTTAGGCTGGTGTTTTGTGATTTGCTATCTAAATCTCTTCTTTGTAGTTTATAAAATGGGCTTTACACATAGAAAATTGTTGGGACGGTGTTTTGCAATTTGCTAGCTAAATACTCAATCTTTGTACTAAGCAAATTGATATTATTGTTTTATTTGCATTATCTCTTCTATATGGTTGGGCACTAACTATAGCTTTGTTTCTTTATCATATGCTATAGCAACCACGAAGCACTAGATTTGAGATGAACAAAGGTTGAAGGATACATAGCAGAGTTGGTATGCACTCCCAAACTTATACTTATCTTTTTTTCTATTTTCATATTATCTAAACATAACTAAGAAACATCT
>ML778325.1:13525-35466 GCA_009831015.1 Picea engelmannii | reverse complement strand
GATTACATGATGTTTATAATGAAGCCAATTAAGGCTTAAGGCACAAAGATAACGCCTCTCACTCTCCTCACTCAAGAGTGGATAAAAATCCATTACAATAATCATTGTACATGATGATTTCAAGCCAATTTCATGGATTTTATATGGAAAATACATAAATTTTAATGTTTCAAACACGTGCACAAAGGGAAAATATATGGTTTTTAAACCCCCCCTTTTACATTATGTGTGCCCTAGTGGTAACACTCTATGGTTTCAAAATACCCACTATAGATATTGCGCATGCTAGCTTCCCAGACTCCTTTTGCTTGCCAACACACATGGCATCAACACTATAGGTCTCAATAGTTATACAAGCTATAATGAAAAATCCCATAGTAACATATTTTGGGTTCCCATAGTTCAAAAAGAAACTATAAATGTAAACCCGAGAATAAAAGCACATCATTCAAACTCCACTAAGGCCTTTGTTCCAACTTGGCCAATGGTAAAAATTATGGCACATTTACAAAATTGGAACGAAAGCTAGTTCTCAGTGGGCATGTACCAAGTTTTGAATCTCAACTTGAAGGTGGCAGATAGATCCTTGAACCAAGGAATACAAGTGTTTTGGATCTACAATTGATCCCAATATTTAATTATATTCCTTCATGGAAATAATAAATCTATTTCCTTCTGGATTCCGAGAGGCGTTGTACTCATATCTTCAACAACCAATATTTCAGTGGTGGAATAGCCATGTAGGTCAACAGAAAGAGTATTACCATTGACTCTGCCAAATTGAAATTCACGTTATCTACCAAAAAGTATTCGGGCAATAAGTTTTGGTCGCTTCGCTAAATTATCGCCAGATGCGTAAAAAAATATGCTCCCAAGGAGCCACGCATAATATAGCGAAGCGTAAACTAAATTGGTAACCATGAGGATCAAATCTGTGTTGTCTATTCACCAACACCATTTAATATTGATCTCATCGACCTCTGACAATGGCTAACTCCAATAGAATGGCCTTTCCAACAGTGAACATAAACAGAACCGCCAGTGTTACTTCATGCTTCTAATTGGGTAGAGATGAGGCGACGGATGCAGTCATTAACACTGAGGTCGATGTCAGAGATGTGAGTGTGGATCCCTTCAGATAAATTGTGGCTTTGGGGGTCTAGTTCATAAACTCAGAAGCCGACTTGGTGATGCTAATCGTTATCTTCTAGATGAGCTAGCCATTCTCCCCTGTGAAGCCATCATAAAGAAAACCATGAAGGCCTCCAAACCCTAATATTAAATGTCATTGAAGTGGAGCTCGAAGCCAATGGACAACATGAAAGCCTGCAGACTAATTAGCAAGTAAATCGAACCTTCCCACAAAAGACAAAAAGAATAAAATTCCGCGTCTTTTGTTGTTAAGTCACTTCCAGAGTGATCGAAGGCCCAGAAGATGTCGTGATCAACAACGACAAAATTGCCAAGGATGTAATCTCATTTGTATATGAAACTCTCATAAATGCGCTCTTGTTGGTTCACTGTGTAATGTAGCACCCCCAACTTGATCCGTCTTTGTAGAGATTTTTTCACCTAGGATCCACCGATCCACCACCAAAAACTGAGTTATTTTTTAACATGTGAACACTGCCAGGGAATCATGCATTCACAGATATGAGACCATGAGTTCCCTAAGGTCCTTGATTCTCATCAAATCTTGGGTCGACTTACACACAATGAGACAAATCTTCAAAATTGAGCATAATAAATTGCAAACTATGACTATCCGTGATTCAAATCCTGACTTTGGTGCTTCGGCGTATCAAATTTATCTGGGATATGGTCCCAGTCGACCAGATATCATGGAAAACAAACAACTCTTTCCTTCGACAACAGTCCCACCACCAAGCGTGGCATATGTTTATTCCTCACAATGGATTGTGATTCACCTCATTATGGTAGTGGAAAATACGTTGGTGAATATCGCCACGCTCTTGGCATGGTCACTGCGACTTTCCGCAAAAGATTGGAGAGAGTCTTGGTGGAGGCCCAAAATTAATGCACTAGATTTGATGAGATCTTAGTGCACTTGTCGTTCCATGACGATACTATGTATCCCTTCACCATCGTTCGAGATAGGTCGGAACACATCTTTCCTTGATCATCACAGATTTGGGATTCCCTACGGATCTGGTGCAATCCTTTAGAAAAAATTCATCTCAAAATAAGAGAATAATCACATATTGTACTGTGCACGCCCATTACAGATTCCTCTACAGAGATTGACCCTAGTTTTGGGAAGCAAATTCATACTCATCATGCACCTGGTTTATGAGCTAGATTCATAGGCGTGACCTGTTGCAAGGATGCTTTGTTCGTTGTGATCGAAGGTAGGATCAATAACACCCTTCTTGAAGAATTTGTTGGGTGTCATGTATTCATTCTTCTCCACCTCAGATCTCAACAACAACGTGGCTACCAAAGCTTGTTTGTATGCTTGGATCAAATCCTTGAATCACATCACAGGTTGATGAATGCAACAAAATACAAACAACGCAATTTTTATTTTCTTAGCATATCTGGTGTTTTCCATGCAATTGAGATTCACCATGCTCTTGATTTAAAAACTTATCAGAGAACTCGTAGCATTTCTCTGGTATTTGAACAGATTCCCTTTATCTGTGAAAGACGTGTCTGAATTCCGGAGAACGTGAATTCTTGAAGAATTCGTTCAATAGAGGAATTTGATATGATGTTTTGTCTCACTTGGAAGGTGTGATTTATGCTCGGACAGAGAAGTCAAATTATCGGTCATGATTTGATTGATTCCTTCAACAACTGCTACAGTCAAGAATGCCCAACAACTTCCACAGGAGCCCTGTTTCTTGATGACAGTCACGGCTCCTTTTTCTCTCCAGTCAATGAACTCTGCTCAAAATAAGTTACCAAGAGTTTTCTGTTGTGATGCCTTTCTTTGTATGGATATTCACATCATCTCTAGGCTGCGTGCTCGATCTCATCTTCGGTATTTTAAGAAGATGTGGGGGAAGCAACACTTTCTACCTTGTATTTGTAGACAATTCACTCATCACTTTTGTCCCATACGTGGAAATCCACTTTACTTCTCAAGGTGACTCCACCATGTATCTCACTCATCCAAATACAGATTTTCATTTACCATGTGATTTTCAATAATGGAAACAAGAAAAAGTATTTGGAGGGACTTACCGAACATGCTAATGGAAATATTTCAATTTTTCAAAATTTCCAACCATTTCTTACCCAACCACTTTAAGGGGTTTTCCTCTTGCAATTGCGTTTCTTCGGAGATTGATGTTGGAATATTGATCACAAGCTCTCTCATAGCCTCTTCCTTGGTGGGAGTTTTAGCAATCTGATTGTTGCTTGGTTTATGGTAAATTCTGGCATGTAACTTCCAACACTTCTTCTCCCAATGGCCACTAATTTTGCAGAACCGCAAAAATTCCTTCGCTTTCCATTCAACGATGCATTCGTGACAGGAGGACTTGTAAGGTGTGGTTTTTGTTTCATCTCACTTCTAGTGGACTCATTTGTCTTCTTAACCCAAAATTTCTTCATATTATGCTTAGCTACATCATGGTTAGAAGATCTAAAACATAAATCATCCTTCTTATTTTCAATGAAAGAATTTGAAGGACTTTTATACCTTCCTGAATTGTCCTTGATCTGATGAGGACAAGCTGGCTTGATTCCTTTCTTGGAATTTGATGGTGAAGAGATGGTTTTTGCTTCAACGGACTTTGAGCACTCTCCAATCTCCTCTTGACTGTATCCCAAACCTGCAAATCGTGGTCTTTGTACCACCTCTAATGGTTGAGTGATTCCTTGGCCATGAATGCCAAGTCCACCTCCTATGTATCCCATCTTCGTGAGGAGCTTCATACCCACGTTAGTTTCATACTGAGACAAAATTGAACATGAAGAAACATCATATACCTTGGTTTGAGTTTGTGCATCCATGATAGAAGGCTCTTTATCTTCCATTCATTCACCATGTTGCAACTTAGCCAAGAGATTATCCTTGGTTTGCAATTCGAGCTACAATTCTTCAATAATTTCGTTGAGGACTTCTCCATGAAGTTGGGATCTCTCTTGAAGCTCTTGCTTCTCTTCCTCTGCAACTTGCAAAAGTCTCCTCAACTCTGCATTTTCATCTTGAATGTTGTGATTTATCTCTTCTAACTCTTGAAGTTTTTATGTTTTCTTCACTCCTTTGCCCATCCTGCAAAGCAGTCATCCTAGCTTTGATACCACATGATCTGAAAATGAGCGAGTACTTACTCTACACAAGTTTTCAATTCGACAATCATTTTCTGACAAAGCATTTGCATAGGATTAAAGGGCATATGAATCCATGATTAACCATGCTTTTTAAACAAGAATACATAACATACATGAACTCAAATGGAATAAATCACATGAAAAGACAAGAGAGAGACTACCAATCTTGGTAACGGAGTTCACCCCTCCTGGGCTACGTCTTTGGACCCGCTTCAATTGGAATACAGATCGCTTTCATTCCTTCTTCAAAAGATGTTGGGACCTTCTCATAAGTTATTACATAAGAGATGCCTTCTCCTTCATTGAGGATTCAAGAAGACTACTCACACTCATATCTCTCCATACATCAAGAAGGATAATTCCTTACATGAATAAGTCTCTCAATGCTTAGGAGTAGTAGATCTATGGCTCTAAATCCACTCATTAATTCCTCATTACTCTCCCCCCTTACATAGAGCTCACATAAGGCATTATATAGTTTTGCCTCACTCTCTCTTAAAAAAGAGCATTAATTCCTAGATCCACAATAATAGGATCTAATTACAAAAGAGGAAAAACAAGATCCATAAATGTAGGATCTCAAAGTATCTTCAAACACGTAATGGGAAAAGTCTCAAAACCACCCAAAGACTCTTCAACCATGCCCTTGATTCTCTCAACCTATAATTGAGAGTAATGGCAAATTGGTGTGAGGTGGTTTCTCACATAAAAACCAATTTCCATAATTACAATTTTAATGAATAATACGTGAGTCACACTTTCCCTCGCAAGTATTAATCATTTTACAAAAATGAATTTAGTGCATGAGTCTTTCAAAAGCTCATAAAGCATAATTAAATGCATGGGCATCTCATAAAAGTATAAGAATGCATGAGACCTTTTCCTCATAAAGCATTAATAAAATGCATGAGAAAATAAAACTCATAAAGGCATAAATTCACCCTTTCACCACTTTGTCACCAATTTCAACTTGACATGACGAGAAAAGTATAATTCCTTCTTGTGTGTGGAGATATTTCTGGATCAACCTCGTACATGACAAAGGTTGACATATATATGACAAGTGCATTCAGAAAAATACGCAAAGAACATGAAAAAATTTAAATTGACGCTATGCAAATGATACGTACACTTGGAAATACATTACTTAATCTCCAACAAATGTTTTCTCAGCAAGCAGTCCACATCGCACGTTCCCTACCTCTGAACTGTAGTTCAAGGAAATGTGTCTTCATAAACACATCTCCACCTGGCACACGAACATTCATGCTTAAACCACCATTATTGTTAAAACAAGATCCTGATAATTCAGAGGACGTGATATGTCCCTCTATTATTGATTACTACCCCGAGAATCCACCTCCCATTAAGCATATCTACCTTGCAGAATTCGTATCGCATTACAATAAAAATGGTACACACATATCAAAAATAAAAAAAAACAAATGTAATACGCTTTGTCGAATACAACAAACACACCGACTATGAAAACTTTTGTAGAGAGAAACTATTGTTGTATGTTCCATTTTATCAAAATGAAGACACATTAAAACATACCTTCGCTACATGGGAAGCTGCATAAATTATTTATGAGACTACGGTACAAACCAATGAGGCTAGATTTAGATACAATGTCAACCCAACATGGGGTGATTTAGAAAGTGCACTTGAAGAACTAGAAAACCCTGGCAATGTTGATGAGACATCAACAAAGCATAAAACAACTAGAACTTTCTATGAATCCTATGACTTGCAAGCATATTTGCATTGTCCTTGATCAGCTGCCATTGAAAAACGTATCAATCTTGGGTTTAAAGTCACAGAACATCCTTTCTTTATCGAAAACGAAGAATACTACAGATTTAGACAACTGTTGAATCGAGAGCAACAAGCAATCCTAAAGGATATTGCAATGAAGAAACGCTTAAACATGCACACTCCTGTGCACTTGTTCCTTACAGGCAGGATAGGAACAGGGAAGACATTCACATCAGAGGCACTATTCTGAATGCTTATATGAATGTATGATTCAAATAGTTCAAGTGACCCTATGAAACCAAAGGGACTGATACTTGCATATATAGGAAAAGCTACATATAATGCAGGTGGAACAACAGTCCACTCTGCATTATTGATGCCTTTTAACAAGTCACATTTTCTTCCACTCAGCAAAGAAATGTTAGATACCTTGTCGAAGCTTTATGACGAACTACAACTTGTGTTCATAGATGAGGCATCATTGATTGGAAGTCGCTTCTTATATTCCATTGACAATCGACTGAGAAACATAAAACATGTCCAAACCAAATACTTTGGAAACCTTGATATGGTATTCTGTGGGGATCTTTACCAGGCACAACCCATACAAGATTCTCTCATATTTGAGCAACTTATGGTCAACATGAAAACAATGATGCATAACTTTTGGAAAGACAAAATAAAATTCTTTGAATTACATACTACAATGCGCCAGACAAATGAAATTTTTATTTCAATTCTAAATAGAATGAGGACAAACAACCAAACATGTGATGACTTAACATATATCAATTCAAGTTGCATGTGACCTGCCCCAACCAACCCAACCTTCCCTTACCTATTCTACAAGAATAAGGATGTTGCGGTGCATAACAAGTATATGTTATCTCTCATGCATGGCAATGATATCATCATCAATTCAATTGATCTTGAAGAAGAAAACCATGGAAATGTACAATGTCATCAACATACAACAACTTTCCCTTTGCAACTTGTCCTAAAATTAAACATGCTAGTTGAAATATAAGCCTGCAACTATGATTCACAAGATGGCCTAGTGAATGGTGCAGATGAAATACTCAAAGCTTATACCAAAACGGAAAAAGTTGATATCCTCTGGATTAAGTTCCATGACCCGCACATTGGTCACCGACAAGCCAACAAGTTAGCTTATCTATAAATCAAACACTTCACGTGAATGGACACCTATATTGTGAATATCAAAACCAATATCAACATTGACAAAGACAGGTCAATTGAAGATTCAAAAATAGTTTCCAATTCAACTTGCATGTGCACATACAATCCACAGATCACAAGGGCTAACACTTGATAGTGTTGCCTTCAAACCTACTGGAATACGAATACATGGACTTGTATACACAGCTCTATCCCGTGTCAGAAACATAGAGTCCTTGTATTTGCTAAGCACTCTTACAAAAGATAACTTCAAAGTCAAACATAAAGTCGATACTGAGATGAAAAGCCTTCAGACTAGTGCAAAATGGCATCTGCAATATGATTACCAATCCATACAAACAAACTCATATGTATCAATTCTCTCACTTAACGCACGCAACTTAAATGCACATATGAATGATATACTCAATGACTATGACACAATGCAATCTGATATTTTGTGCTTGCAAGAAACATACATGACATTATGCACGAAAAACAAGCAATTTCCAAATCACAATTGCATATCAAGTTACATTACACATGGAGTGATGATATTAGTGAAAAAACATATAACAATTTTGGATCAAATGCATTTTGAAGAAAAAAATGTTGATATGGTGCTAGCAAGAGTAATTTTTCGTGGATTGCAAATTGCAATATTCAATCTCTATGCCACTTTGTGTGCAACATTTCCCAACATAATGAATGTTCATCCAAATGCATTACACCATTTACCTCTGAATGAAACCATTATCATTCTAGGAGACTTCAATGTTGACATGCTACAAAATAGTGCCATAACAAAAGAATTGGAAAACTACATGTGCAATTACAATCTCCGCTTTCTTTTGGATAACATAAAGCATGTATAAAACGCACGTATTGACCATGTATGGTCAAATGTGCCCATTTCGCAATACACCCTCTTTATCTTAGACACATATTGGTCTGACCATGATACAATTTGTCTTGTGCTTGAATTATGAAATATACATCAAGCATATTACAAAATCATATTTCCATGTCTCAAAGCATATCTGGATACTTCGTTGCACAAAACCAAATCATTCAATTAGGATCATCCAACTTCTTAATATTTTCTGGCTTGTAATATATTTTGGCCAGGAAAAATTCTATATAACCGCGACCATGGATCAAGAAAAACAAAGGTGCATACTTCTAACTCTATCTTTTACTCTATTCCTTTGATTCTCATTTACTATATGTGCATATTACTTGTTTTCCCTTACATACCAACTTACATTCATGTTCATTGTATTTTGTGCATTCCCACATTGAAACAAACATAATAACTAGACAAGACGAAGGACTCTTAACCACAAATGTAGAAGAAGACATGCAAAGGTGCATGCTTCTACCCTTATTTCATATTCCATTGTCTTGTATTTCATTTATTGTCTATATTTATTCTATTGCTTTGCACCTAATTTATTGTATGTAGATACTACATATCTTCCTACACAATAACTTATCTTTATGTCAACTGCATTTTCTGTACTGCTACATTGAAATAAATAGAACTGTATTTATTTTTTTACATGTCCTTCTACATACCGACTTACCTTCATGTCCATTGTATATTTTGCATTGCTACATTGAAAGAAACTGACTAATTGGACAAGATGATGAAGTCTTATATGCCACAACAGAGGAAGCTAAAGTACAATCTTTGAAAAGGTATACCAATGGTGATAGTAAATCAAACACACAAAATGAGTATGTGGATAAAATATTGGACTATTTTATGATGATTTGACAACAATGGGGCTTTGTTGAGACTTCTCGCTTCCGAAAATTTCCCTCCTCTTTTCTATTTTCCCACTCTCTTTTATCCCTTTTTTCCCCTCTTCTATACTTAACCAAATTCCCCTTTCTTTTTCCCCTCTACTTTCCCTTTCTGGTTACTTTACTTAGTCATTTTTCCAAAAATGTCTAGGTGCGCGGGTTGGCGGACTCATGGGTTCACATTTCCACTCATGCTTCTATATCACGAGTCTAACAGACTGCTTCCCCATTCCATACTTAGCCACTTTCGATCGTGGGTTCCCAGACTGGCGAGCTCAAAATTGTGTTTCTATTGTCCTGTGTCCTGCAAACAACACCCAAAGTTCTGCGATATACAAATTGACAGCCGGACTCCCGGGCTAGCGGGCTCAAGATTGCGCTTCTATTGTTCTGTGACCTACAAACAACACCCGGAGTTCTGCGATATACAGATTGATCATTGGACTCTCCCATCATGCCTTGTTCCGTGTTACACATTTTTGCACTCAAAATTTCCGAGACATACAATTTGATCGTCGGGCCCTCACGTCTCTTGAGTATCCCTTGACACCCTATTTCATACTCGATCCCCTTCGAGCCTGTATGTGACATCCAGAACAATTATGTACAATATACAATGCATATGCTTATTTAGTTGTTGTCATGTTCAATGTACACATCTTTGCATCATAAAAAGTTGGACAAGTGACATGGGCATGAGTAGTCAATCATCGCAAACATCAACAGAACGACAAGGCCAAAGGTAAATATTCATACATTATGCTCTTGCTATGTTTAGAAAAAAAATATCTTGAGTTATTTAATCATCTATGCCATGATAAATATGTTGATGTCATCTACAACATATGCTTTTCAGTTCACAAGAAGTATCGACGAGCGCAAGTGAAACGCCCAACATAGTGCAAGCTCCACAAACTAAGAGGTACGGTTACAAAACTCTGACCTGCATACTTCATCCAAATTGTGCGTCTACTTGTACATTTATGCAAAAAACAAATGATACAAACTGTCATTCACATTACTTTTTCTGTTCAAAAAATGTCACCAGGTCTAAACTTATAATATCCAATATACTATCGATAGAAGGCTTGAACAACCACCAAAATGGACAAGTGTTCGTCGGGGACATAATGGTCATCTATAGCACCTACTTAGACAAGGAAAACAAAACTATATGCAGTATGTGTGCTGACATGATAGACAATGAAGCCACGATGACTGTCACACTAACTATCCCTACACAACTTGTCTAGAAACATGCAGAAAAGATCTTGCCATGTAATGGGATATCCATTACAAATTTCAATATATTACCGAAAACAGTATATGACCGTAGTGATTGTGATCGGATTATATCGCTCAATGAAACAAGTATTATGGAAAAATTTCCCACGGTTTGTTCAGAATATCGTTTCGTACCAAACACAACAATCAACCAACTTGCAGAGAGCAACGACATTTACCCAATCGGAACCATTGGTGTAACTGTCACACTCGCGAGAAAAGTTGGCTCGCAACACATTCTCCATATAAAATATGGAGACTCAAACAATGATAAGGATCCATACCTAGTTTTGTCCTTTACTTTCACATGCTCATACATCTTAGTTATCTTACACAACTATTACAATGTTCCATGTTGCAGCTACAATTGTTCGATGCCTAGTCAAATTTATTTTTCTCAATGGAACAACAATTGCATAAAGGGAAATTTCCAATTATGCTCTTCAAAAATATAACAAAGAAAAGAGATGTTAAAGAAAGGATCTTTCGCACAACCCAAGCAACACTTGTAACAAAATTGCGAACAGACATAGTACAGGATCTCACGAAAATAACTAGCTCGACAATTGTTGTACTTATACATATACAATTCCATCCACACTTTGCACATAAAAATTGCCTTAAACAATTTTGTGCAGCTTTTTTGTTGTACACATATATATTATATTGTTCAATATATTAACTACTATGCTCATGTGCACAAGTTGAGGGTATTTTGGTTGCAGCTAATGCATACTCGACCCCCTTCGATCTTGTATGTGCCAAATGCAACTCTCCTACTTCTGCTTGTGTTTTCATAAATGATGGCACAATTGATTGTCTATGATGCAGTAAAAAATGCTCTTACATATATAGACATTTTCTCAACGCTGTCATTCGAACCCTCAGCAACACAATTGTACATTGTACAATTAGACAACATGTAGATGTGCTTCCTAGGTTGGCAAAATTGCCATATGAAGTATACCTATAGAAAAAGGCAAACAATGTCTACATGTTACGCGACTTTCCCGTCCATAGCAAATTTACATTAAATGAGGACAATGTGATACTTCATATCAATTGAACCAAAAAAAAAAAATCATATCATGCGTTGACAAGAAACGAAACAATCTGATCTGTATATGTCCATGCTACCGAATCAAGATATGAATAGAGTTTTGCAGTGCCATGACAAAGTGAACTGGAAGCGCATAAGACTGTTCAATCCAAGAATGAGAAGAATGAGGAAAGACCTCATACAAAGCACCCAAATGTGAATAAATCAGGTCCATCCTTTGAGCCATCAAAATGGCTTGCTCCTCTGAACGGAACCATTGGGCATTTTCAATAATATTGCAAATTTGGCATTGTTCAAACTCCATTAAGTTAAATGTTGACACTCTTTTCCAAAACTAGTAATGTTAGAACATTGTCAAGTCAACGTGATCATAGTTCATAGTATTATCAAAAGCAAATGTTCATAGTGATCTTCGTTCATAGTAATATAGTAATCGACAAATTTCTTGGTGCCCATTTGGGGATTTGGTTATAGATGGGATACAATGCCCAATCTCCACTAATTTTTTCTTGTCTTGTATCTGGCATACTTTTATTCATGTGCTTTCGTATTGTAGTTTAAGGTTCTCATGGGCCCGGTTTTTGAATTATGGTTGGATGATAGATTCGGGATCTTAGCGGGTTTTCTATTATCTTAAAGAATATACAAGACTTGCCTTGCCTTTTAATGTAAGCTCTGTGAAGCAAATGTAATCTGTAATTCATTTGAGCACTTTTACATGATTGATGAAATTACCAAAATTCTTCTTCAGAAATATTTTGAAATAAAAGGATATATGCTAGATGAAGTCGAATGGGACTATGATATCAACCACACAAAATTAAAATTAAAATTCATCGCTGTTATACTTACGGTCAAGTTGACAGTACAATAATTTTACTTGAACAACCCTCCATTGATTTTTCTGTAGCTTTTCGATGCTTCTCTTATCCAAACACATCCTTGAAAGTATAACTATGAATCACTTTCTATATTCCTTGATTGAAGAGCATGTACAGTTGTCTAATGCACTTCATAGTTACTGTTAAGACCATCAATGGGGTTTTGTTAAGACCAATTCCCGCTTCCGAAAATTTTCCTCCCCTTTCTTTTTCCCTTCTACTTTCCCTTTCTGGTTGGTTAGTCGTTTTTCAGAAAATGTCTAAGTGCGCGGGTTGGCGGATTCACGCATTGACATTTCCACTCATGATTTTATATCATGAGTTCGAACACCCGCTTCCCCATTCCATACTGATCTGGATTTAGGAGCAGAACAAACTGATTAACAGACTGAATAAAATAAACAAAGAGATATGGAGAATAACACAAATATCCAGTGAACAATATCTTCTATTAAATAGTGGACCCTCGATCTGATGCAAGTTCAAGGGTTTGGGTTTTGGAAGAGAAGAGCGAAGTCACGAAGAAGATCTCAGCCGTTGGCTGAGGGCCTTCGGGGACTGTTGATCTGATCCAAAGGTTTCGAGGATTCAGACTTCTAGAAATTCATGAAGAGCAATGTAATTTTGTAACCAGCAGCACTACCTTTTGCAACCATTTGCAGGCATCTAGGTATTCGTAGAGAGGCTACACGTTTTTTGTAAGCTTACAGTTGGCAATAATATAAGGATCCACTTTTATTTACAAAAAAAAAAATCTTCTATTAAATAATGAAATAGGTTGAAACTGTAAAACTGCAGAACTGAAATTTGCTCGAATGGTGGTAGCTATCTCTTAGAAGAGATGTGGCTGCTACGCGCATCCGTCTGAGGAAAATGGATTACAATGAGGCTCCATAGGAATTTTTTATATTACTCATGAATTCCAAAACCCTAGACATCCAAAAACCTAACCCTAGAAGGTGAAACGCCAAAATTCATGTGGGCCCAATGGGTAAGTTGGTGTAATTTGGTACCTCAACTTCCTAGGGATGTAACTTTTGCATACCACCTTCGTTTTAGGCGCGTAATCGCCCGTTGGAAAGGTCTTTCAGAGAAATACACATTTTGTCATCAAACTTTGACTCTATCTACAATTTGACTGTGGAGAACCAAAAAAACAACATTTAGGGTCCCAAAACGACCCCGGAAGTACAACAAGATGTGTTGACATGAAAACATACAAAATAAGCCAATTGGATTAGGCGAGAGGCCACTTGTATCCACCTGGAGGATTTGTGGGGCTTTAGACCACCTCAAGAGTGTATAACCCACAATTATAAAGCAGTACAGAAGAACGTGTTGAACAAAAACATACACGAGGAGCCAGTTGGAATAGGTGGGTGGCCACCAATATCCACCTGGATCAATCCTCCCCCCTTAGGAAGAAATGGTCTCCATTGCATTGAGTTCCCCCATCAGGTGAGAAAAATTATGTTGGATTTGGCCCCGGGTGAGCCACTTGCCTTAGTGTAGGAGTTGCCCTGCCTTGACAACCCGATAAAACTGGATCCGCTGCTGGCGAGTTCCCTTGACTTGTGTATCCATGATCTCATCAGTGGATACTTGTTCCATGCACTCAGGGTTGAACTCGGTTGGTGTCATATTTTCTGCAATCTCATAAGTGTCCAATAATGGTGGAAAATATGGTCGAAGGAGGTCCACATTGAATACTGGATGTAGACCAAGGAAGGGTGGAGTGTTGAACTCAAAAGCATTGCTACCCACAACCTTGGTGATAGTGTAAGGACCATAACGAAGTGGGTGAAGCTTCTAATGGGGCCCGGTGAGACGCACCTTCTGCAGATGTAGCCAGACTTTTTCGCCAACCTGAAACTGGTGTGGTACCCTGTGTTGATCATGGCTATGCTTGTACTTAGCATTGGATTTCTGCAAAATCTCCTGGACCTATTGGTGGATGTGTTGAATCCGCTCAACGAATCTAGTGGCTTTGGAGATCGCAGACTGATTAGGGGAAGAGTCTTTATGTGCGGTGGCAAGAGGGAGTGCAACATAAATGGGTCTCAGGGGTTGGAATCCCAGACCCACCTAAAATGGGATATGGTCGGTGGAACTATGGAGAGCCATGTTGTAACTATGTTGGACATAGGGGAGACTCGCGTCGCATGTACGTGGATGTTTAGAATTGTACATGTGCATGATTTTCACAATCATCCAATCGACGACCTCTGTTTGGCCATCGGTTTGGGGGTGGAAAGCAGTGGATTTTGTGAGCTTGGTGTCCAACAGAGACCAGAGACTCGACCAAAAGGTGCTAAGGAACATGTTGTTTCGATCGAAGATGATGGTCTGTGGTATCCCAAAGTGGACCCACACTCGTTCGAAGAAGAGCTTAGCAGTATCTGTCAATGTGACATTCTTCTTATAGGCTATGAGGATGGCCATCTTCGAAAATCGATCAACGACCACAAACACGCAGTCATTTCCTTGCTTGGTGGACGGCAAGCCAAACATGTAATCCATTGATATGAATTCCCAAGGCTTCTCGGGAATCAGAAGAGGGGTATATAAGCCTTGTTTCTTGATGTTTGGCTTGGCAATGGTACATGCAGTGCAAGATATGATATACTTGTTGATGTCTTGTTAAATATTTGGCCAATAAAAATGTTTCTGAAGAACAACCACAGTTTTCTCTACGCCAAAATGTCTTGCCACCCGACTGTAGTGGGCTTCGCAAATCAACTTTGCACGCTCCCTTGTAGGAACACAGAGATGGCCCATGTGGCATAAGAGTCTATCCTAAATGTGAAAATCAGTGATAGTTGCGCCTATACCCAAGAGCTTATATGTGGTGGTGAAGTTTGGATCTTGTTGATAAAGTTGGGGCCACTTAGAGGATTCATGTCCATAGGAGTGGAGCATAGTGGTGAGTGCAGCCACAGGGGGCCGACTGAGGCAGTCAACAACACAATTGGAGATACCTGTCTTATACTTGATGTTGAGATGAAACTGTTGCAGGTAGGTGGACCACTTCTGATGGAAGTCATTCTACAATTTCCTCTGTGTATGTATGAACTGCAAAGGCTTGTGATCAGTGTGTATGATCGTCTCTTTTCCCAGAATGTAATGTTTCCATTGACGACAGGCTTGTACAATGGAATGCATTTCCTTTTCATAGGTGGGGTATTTCCGGATAGTATCGAAGAGTGTCTCACTATGGTATGCCACTGGAAGCCCATGCTGAGTGAGAAATGTGCCCACAACATAGTCAGATGAATAAGTCTGAATCTCGAATGGTTGTTGCAGATCGGGCAAGGAGAGTACCGGAGTTGAGCACAAGCGATGCTTCAGATCATTGAATACTCATTGTTGCTCCTTCCCCCACATGAAGTTGGCCCTACCACCGCCCTTGGTCACCTGGCTGAGGGCCCATGCAATATGGGAGAGTCCCAACACGAACCGTCGGTAGAAGTCGACTAGCCCCAGAAAGCTTTGAAGCTCAGTCAGTGTGATCGGGGTTGGTCAGTCACGAATGAATTGGATATTAGCTGGATCAATATGTACCCCATGCTCATCAATAATGTAGCCCAAGTATTGGACCATGTTCATGCCAAAAGAGAATTTTTCCAAGTTGGCATACAGCTTGTGCTGCTGCAGAGTGATCAAAACCTGTTGAATATGTCGCATGTGCTCTTCCCACGTCCTGTTGAAGATGAGGATGTCATCCAAATATACCACCACAAAGGATTTGGTGAAGGGTCTCAATACATCATCCATCAACCTCATGAAAGTGGCTGGTGCGTTTGTTAAGCCCAAGGTCATGACTAGCCATTCGTAGAGACCTTCTTTAGACTTGAAGGTTGTCTTCCATACATCAGTTGGTTCGATGGGAACCTGGTGGTAGCCAGAATTTAGTTTAATCTTGTTGAAGAAATTTTCCCCCTTGAGTTGGTCAAGAAGATCATCAATCCTGCGAATGGGGTAGTGGTTCCTGACTCTGATTTTGTTTAAGGTTCTGTAATCAATGCAGAGTCGCCAAGTCCCGCCCTTCTTATGCACCAGTACAATAGAGCTTTCGCGAGGGGAGGAGTTGGTTCTGATGTGCCCCTTTTGAAGAAGCTCTCAAATCTGACGCTTGATTTTGTCATTCACCATCAATGAGTGTTGATAGACTAGTCCATTAGGTAGAGGTGCATCATGGGTCAGATGAATTGGATGCTTGACTTGGCAGTGTGTGGGTACCCCTGTAGGTGAGGAGAAGATGTCTTTGTATTCTTCTACAATCCCGTCTACTTGCTTCTATTGCAAAGAGAGGTGTTGTGTAGAGGCCACATATGTGGCGACGACCTTCTGCTCACTGTAAGCACAGATCACAAAGAAGATGAACTTCCCGGTCTGTGAAATGACCTTACTACAGTGTTTAGCAAAGATTGTACAGGATCCCAGAGGTAGCAGTAGGTGGTGCTACCTCTAGGATCCTGTACAATTGTCTACCCAAAGTAATAACAACACTACGGGGTCTAGACTCATACACAACATGACGCTTCCACAAATATGGTTTTCCTAAAAGAACATCACAAACTTCAAGGGGAGAAATATCACATAGTGCCTCATCTTTGAAAGGCTTGATGTCGTAGGGAAGATGACATTGTTGGCTGACACAAATATCTCTTCCTTGGTGAAGCCAACCGATGGTGTAGGGTTGTGAGTGCAGTGTCGTTGGTAGGTCTAGTTGCTTAATGACCTCTTCTGAAATCAGTTTCTTCTAACTACTGTTGTCGACAATCAAATGAATTAGAGTCGCCTTCATCCACATCTGCGAGTGAAAGAGGCATTCCCCTTCCTCTAATTCTTCGGGTTCGCTCGGTCAGACTTTGTTGGTAGGGATAGTGGCACTGGATTCAACATCGATAATCTGCTTCCCTCCTTCAAGATTTGACTCATAATTAGAATCAACCTCTGACTCGAAAGCCTTCAGCTCGACCACAAGGGACTGCTTGGAGCAGCATTCTTCGGTGTTATTCCAAGGACTTTTATGGTACTCACACCATTTTCCTGTGTCCTTCTTCGTCTTCTCATTGCCTTTATTATGTTGTGAATTGGACTGGCTGTCCTGAGGGCGACCATCTTGACCTAGTCCCTTGCTGTGTGGGTTGGGGCTGCCTTTTCCCTACTTCAGCTGTGAGGGGTTTGCAGATTCGAACTATCATCATTTTTGCTTAAATTTCTGCTCGATCTTGACAGCATATCTATAAGTCATGCCCAAAGCGGCGATGTCCAAGAACTCCATTTATGTCTGAATGTATCTATGCAAACAGTCACGTTATTTGAGCACCAGATGATGCTCAGAGTCTTTGATACCCAATTTGGTGCATAAGGTATGGAAAATATTGGTGAAATCTAGTCCCTTTCTTGACGTAGGGTGATCCATATGGTGTACTGGTCCTCATAGCTTACAACAGGGTAGTATTGTTATTTAATGGCGTCCCGGAAGGAATCCCATGAAGGGGCCACCACAAACATTGTAGATTCTTCCACGGGCCTTTGCTCAGAGTAAGTATCCCACCAGTATTTAACATGGGCAACGACCTTAAGGAGTGCAAAAGTGATCTTTTCCCTATCGAAAAAATTGTGGACCGAAAAATATCTTTCGAGAAGATTCAACCATTTATCTAAAACATTTGCATCTATCAATCCTTCAAATAATGGAATATCAAAATTTACTTGTACCTTAAAGGGGGTTTCATGGCCGCTTGACGAAGATGTTTCTCCTGTGGGCAACTGTCGAAGGATCTGAGCGATGTTTTCCATCATTTCGTTCCCTTTTCACACGAGGGCTTCCTCGAGAAAAATTTTAATAGGATCTCTTGCTCCATCATCTTTCTTTTCATTCCCCATGGGTTGTTGTCGGGCTCGGCGCGGTCGATCTGGTAATGGCTCAATTGGTTCGAGTCCCAACTTCTTGTACCCAGATCTTGTTGGGGACATGCACGAAGAAAAATAAATGAAGAGAAGACCACTCTTATACCACTGATCCGGATTTAGGAGTGGAACAAACTGATTAACAAAATGAATAAAATAAACACAGAGATATGGAGAATAACACAAATATCCAGTGAACAATATCTTCTATTAAATAATGAAATAGGTTGAAACTATAAAACTGCAGAACTGAAATTTGTTTGAATGGTGGTAGTTATCTCTAAGAAGAGATATGGTTGCTACGCGCATCCATCTGAGAAAAATGGATTACAATGAGGCTCCACGGGCCTTTTTGATATTACTCATGAATGCCAAAACCCTAGACATCCAAAAACCTAACCCTAGAAGGTGAAATGCCAAAAGTCATGTGGGCCCTATAGGTAAGTTGGTGTAATTTGGTACCTCAACTTCCTAGGGTCGTAACTTTGCATACGACCTCTGTTTTAGGCACGTAATAGCCCGTTGCAAAGGTATATTAGATAACTACACATTCCGCCATCAAACTCTGACTCTATCTACAGTTTGACCGTGGTGAGCAAAAAAAACAACGTTTAGGGTCCCAAAATGGCCCCGAAAGTACAACAAGATGTGTTGACATGAAAACAAACAAAATAAGCCAGTTGGATTAGGTGAGAGGCCACCCGTATCCACATGGAGGATGTGTGGGACTTCAGACAGCCTCAGAAGTGTAGAACCCATAATTACAAAGCAGTACAGAAGAACGTGCTGAACAAAAACAAACACGAGGAGCCAATTGGAATAGGTGGGTGGCCACCAATATCCACCTGGATCACATACTCAACCACTTTTTCGATCGTGGGTTCCCGGACAGGCGAGCTCAATATTGTGCTTCCATTGTTCCATGCCCTACAAACAACACCTGGAGTTCTCCGATATACAAATTGACAACCAAATTCCCCTTTCTTTTCTCCTCTACTTTCCCTTTCGGGTTACTTAGTCATTTTTCCGAAAATGTCTCATGCTTTTATATCACGAGTCAAACCAACCACTTCCCCATTCCATACTTAGCCACTTTTTTTATCGTTGGTTCCTAAGAAGGCACGCTCAACATTGCGCTTCCATTGTTCCATGACCTATAAACAACACCCAGAGTTCTGCGATATACAAATTGACCACCGAATTCCACCATCATGCCATGTTCCATGTTACACATTTTGCAGTAAAAAATTCATAGACATACAATTTGACCGTCAGACCCTCACGTCTCCTGAGTATAACTTGTGACCCTGTTTTGAAGTCCGACCAACCGCTTTCCATACTTGGAAATTTTCTGGAATCTCTTTCGCGGGTCATCGGGTTGGCGGGTTCACGCAATATCCAATCCTTAATCGCTCTTCGTCGTCCCCGCCACCTTCACACTTCTTTCTAAGTATGCAATTATTAAGCTTTAATGCTAACAACTCATCATGCAGGAACCGTAAATATTTTCATTAATGAGCAAAGGGCTCGAGGAGATCTCCCATTAATACACATTAAACCAAGATTTGCAGAGGGTTATATTCCCTTCAAAGTGTTCATTTCAAACATCATGGAATCTCTTCCTCTCGTCGTTGGGTTGGCGGCTTCACAAAATCTCCAATCCTTAATCACTCTTCGTCGTCCCTACCACCTTCGCACTTCTTTCTACATATGCAATTAGTAAGCTTTAATGGTAACAACTCATTATGCATGAACCGTAGAGATTGTCATTAATCAGTGAAAGACTTGAGGAGATCTCCCATTGATACGCATTAAACCAAGATTTGTGGAGGGTTATATTATCCCTTCTGAGTGTTCATTTCAAACATCATCTGGATCAAACGAACGTTCTCATCAACTTATGGCAACAACTCGACAATAGTGTTGATGATTAAAATCGTAACGATGAATTCCGCCCACAAAGTATTGCTAAAGCGTTATTATTTAACTATGCTAATAATATAATACTAGTAGGTGGGAACCCCTTGTATTCTAGTGGCACAAGGATAGACATATTACACATGTTTTGTTGTTGTTTTGATGTTGCCTACACAGCCCTACATTTTTTACGATGCAGTCTTGGTTTCATTTGGCGTGATAATAAGTGGATAATGCATTATCGTGTAATTCTTTTGGTAATCGCTTGCGACACAGAACAATTTTATGGGTATGAGGAACATGTTGTTTACAATTGCTATGTTATAACCTTGTTACTAATTCTTATGATTGATTACTTAGCCACATATATCAAGGGATAATTTAATGGTAGCATGATCAAAACAAAGAAAAAAATTATGAAAAAGGTTCTAATGTTATAGTAAAATGAAGGAACTATGTAAAAGGATTACATGAAAATTTCGAACAAGGAATACAAGTGTTAGTCATAAATGTTATGCTATTTGTTTGGTTAATGGACTATGCGAATTTCATTAGATTTGAATGGAGGTGCATATAGCATTGTTAATATGGATTATTGCGTGGAGTTATGGCAAGGGTTAATGTGTAAACTATCTTGAGTGGCGCACTATGCAATGGATATCGTCTCAGATCTCACGATGGTTTGGTATTGAATATACATTGGTTATATGGCTTGATTATTGGTGAATGTTATGCTTATTGGGTTGTCTCGTACTTCGAATTAAATAGGGCCAGGTGATGGAAGCGACGTGCATTTACTGCACGTCACTCCATACTTTCCTTATCGCTTGTCACCCTAGCCTTGTTCCATTGTTTCAATTTCGCTCTGTTGGTTGTGAAACTCCACGTTTTTAGGTTTTTGGAAGGGAAAGCTCGGCCAACTCGCCATTTAAGCATTTTTCCCACATGTATGATTCTTTTCTCTCCATCCATGATGTATTCTCTGTTGTATGAACTAAATGATGGCTCAGTGATGCTTGAATTCTATGTGTTCTTGAGAATTTTGACTGTGTGTAAATGTGGTGTTATGGCTCTCTCTGATGACTGTAAAATGTTGGAAATTGCAAGCAAAAAAATGGGTATTATTAAGTTGTGCGTTGGTTGTTTGCTCGGTCAGTGTAGTTTTATGATGGGTCTCTATGGAATGATAAGTAGCAGTGGTGCAATATGGCTATGGGTTGATGATTGAGGGTTTTTGTTCAGTATCACTGTCGGTTAACTCATTTCCTCTCAGTTGTTGAGGTAATCCTTACCCAATTGCAGAGAAATTGCCAACAATGGTGTGTTCTTTTATCGGATCCCGAACTGCTGTTATAGCTCGTTCCTGACTGTCTTTTTGCCAAAAGCTTGCCAAAATGTCCAATCTTGGTCACTCGAATATTAATACAGGCATGTGTGTTTGATGAATATCATATGTGAAGGGTTCCATACACCACCCCTATCATTCCCGCTGTAATGAAGTATGTGGGCTCATTGTCAATGGTTGTCAAAGTTATTAACCTCTCGGGTGATTGGAAAGAGACATTGTCTTGTTGTGTTTAAATGCCCACCAATGTTAAGTTAACCCTCATCTCTTCTCTGCAAGTGTTAGACGCACTTGTGTGCACTGGGTTATTTTAATCTTACTTTCTTTTCTCTCCTCAGGTGTTAACTATTGGTTTCGACAATGGCTTGGAGTAATAAGTAACGACTGTGTGGCTCATTGTTGTGCGTTTCAAAATTGTTTTTTCTTTTGCCTGTGGTTGTAAATCGATGGTAAAATAGATATAAGGTTGAAAGACCATCATCTCTCT